>WBNM01043579.1:0-12697 GCA_013399055.1 Ramphastos sulfuratus | reverse complement strand
GGGGAGATGATCAAGTCCCCCAGACATCATTGTGACTTTACTGAGTGTGACTGAACTTGCAGCCTTGAGACACGCACCAATGGTAAATGTCCACCTTAGCTTCCCCAGATTTCATAGTGGGATCTGGCTATCTGCCTGCTCAAAGCAGAAATCCTCTGCAGAAGCAAGAATTTCACTGGGATAAGTCCACTCTGGATAATGTAAACATCAGAAGATATTTTACCTGGCATTTCTTTAAATATGTAGTTTTACAGAATTTTTATAAAAACTTCTGGCACAGTCATGTTGTACCAAGCAGCAGAAAAAGGCATAGCAAGCTGTACGTTCAACCCGAATCCAAGTCATGCTTCAGCTGTTAACTTCTATGGTAAAAACCTGATTTTACTGTTGTTTTTGACGATGTCACAATGGGGAAGCTGAAAATCCTCTTTCTATGCTGAGAAGGAAAACAGCAATAATGTCAGCAACAAAAACTCTGTGGAGTTACTGGCTTTTTGGAAGTATGTGTGCTAAATAATTTGAAAGGGTTATCTCTGCAAGTACATCTCCATGAATTCTTAAGGTGTATGCATATTTGTTTAAACTTACAGTTTTATGTATGTTGTGGTAGGCCAAAAACAGACCTAATATGTGTTGACATGTCCAGGCATGATCATCTGCTCCCCCTTCCCCTTGTAAAGTGGGGAGAGATGCAGGAAAGAGGACAAAGAACCCGGATCCTCTGAGTCTAAGGACCCTGTCTTGCCCAGACTTGTTTTGCTCCTGTAAACAAGGTACATACACTTGGCTTGTGCCTGCCTCATGCAAGGCCTATGTTTTTCCCAGATGCGGGTAAAACAAGAACGTGGCCTCACCTAATATGGTTAGTTCTGGCAAAGTGCCATTCTGTTTGATTAATAGATGTGCTTATCTCATTTGCCCGTTGGAGCAACTAAGACTCATGTAATTGATAAAAGTAGGCCGGAAGTTGTAAATGACTTGTCATGCCATGTCTCACCTTGCTTTGCCTTACCAAGCCTTACCTTGCTCCTCTGGGGACCAGGAAGCTTTATTATTTAATACCCAGCCTTGCTTTGCCACACCTCAGTTTACCAGGAAGACTTATGCAGTAGGCAGTAAGTCATTGTCAAAAGCTGTCCAAAACCACAGCCAGCTGTTGTGTGAACAATCCCACTGGCAGGAAGTGACAGCCTAGGCCTTGCAGAAGGAGTAAGACCAAGAGAGCCAAGTGTCCCCGATTAAGTGGCGTGTCGTGGTAGGCCTAAACAGGCCTCTTGGGCTTGTACATGTCCTGGCTTATGCAGGCATGTCTTTCTGCTCTCTCTCCTTCTGTTTTGGGGAGAGAGCAACCACGGGAAAAGGGACAAAGGACCTGGCGCCACTAAGTCTGGGGTCCGGGGTCTGTCCATCACCTGTGGTAAATAGGGGGCACATGATTGCCTTGTGCAGGGCCTGTGATCTGCCCAAAAAGGATAAAGCAAGCCTATGGCTTCACCCAATATGGCCAAATCTTGGCTAACTGCCATTTGATTGGCTATCTCGTGTCCAAAGGTCCAATTGATCTTTGGGCTGTGTTAATAAAAGGAGCAGGGAACACGGGGTGCGTGCCTTCCGCCATTACAGGTGCCTGCTTGCATCCTGCCTGCTGCCTCCATGCATTCGCCAGCGTGATACCGTGAGACGTCCTGCCTGTAAGAGCCTGCTTCCAGAGTCAGCCAGGATCAGGTCAGAGATCGTCTCTCTTCTTCTCCAGTGCTCAGGAGCCTGGAGAAACTTTAAAGCCTCCAGCAGCTTTCGGCCCGGCAACACGGGAAACCCCGCCACGTGCTTTGGGTATTGTTTTCCTGTGATATTTTTGTGAGTAAATACCAAGCCTCTTGTAATCATTGATTGCCTTCTGCCATAAGCAGAAAGCTGCTTCTCGGGTCCATCTAGTGAACAAGCGGCGTACTGGCCGCAGGTGGTATATTGACCACAAACCTTCTCTTTTCCAGTTTGGTTCGAGTTCTGTTAATATATATATTTAATAGTTATTTCCAGATCCTGTTATAACCTGTATATAGTTTCCAAACGTTGCAAAGAGCCTGTTACTATTGTTATTATTAAATGGTGGTAGGGAGTGGTGCGAGTTCTGATTAATATTAATAAATTATATATTAATATTTTTATAATATCGTCTTGCAGTACCTAATTACCCCCTCCCCGACATGGCGTTACTGCCAACAGCAGTTACTGCTATTGAAAGCCAGTGAGATGCTCCCAGCTTGAGAGATCACTTACACAGATCTCAGTGCAGTTTGCATTTTGAGAGAGAGCAAGTTACTGCCAAGCTGCAAGACATCATGCTAGCCTGCACACCAGAGACCCTTCGTGCCAAGTCCAGATACCTGGAAGGACACTGCTAGCCTGAGAACAGAGCAAGACCTGGTCATCAGACCATGTGATACTCCCAGACAGCCTATGTGCTCCAGGAAAACTCTAAAGGCTTTGCTGGTTACCGCACCATTGACAACACCCTTCCAAGTGTTTTGGGTACTGTCTGGACTGTAATGCATCCTTGGAAATCCAGAGATACTAATTTGTGAGTAAATAGTCTAGAAAGCCTCTTTTCAATAAGTTCTTTGCTTCCTCTCTAATTAAAATCCTCTCTACCTTCTCTGCTTTCAGCAGAAAGGAGCCTCTCGAGTCCTCCTAGAGGGCAAGTGGCATATTGCACCACAAGAATTTCCACAAGCTTACTGTTTGTACTTTGCTAGTTTTGATAAATTATTTGAAAATTGTGTAACACTGTTTATGTTTGCCTCTAAATACCCCCTTGTGTAAATAGTCATCACCACCAAACATCCGAACTTGCAAATATTGTTAACAAGTTTCAGACAGCAATTTTTATATTAATAATTAAAGTATCATAACAATATTTAAATTAATTTTATAGCCGTATATCTATGACAATGTAACACCTAGGATGACTTAGGTGGCAGTGAAATATTGAAGAAGTAACATCAACTGCAATGTCATGGAACTGATTTTTTTGTACAAGTTCTTGTAGACAGGAAACTAGACTGAGGAGTATATAACTAGAAGTATCCTGAATATTATTATTAGGGCTGTAGGGACTAAAGAAATCTCACGCTAGAGATAAGCTCAACAGAAGCATGGACATAAAATTATGAAAAATACTTACACCTGGGAAAATTTGCAAAGCATTTCAGATATTTTGAGATGACTCTAAAATCTCTCAAGGTCATAAGCATTCTCTGGGTATTTTTATTTGTTTCTTAAACTAACCTAAGTTTTGAGGGGTTCAGACTTGTAAGTAAAGTGGCTAGGTTTTGGAAGGGTGTAGGAGTGTCTGGAGTACTGAGCATGAAAACCTCCAGATAGTAGACTCCCAATTGCCAGATTTACGATGTCTTTGTGCTGTGAAAGAATCAATATATAAGCTTGACATCATTACAAATATTTATTCCTGTGTTTTCTACTAACACTTAAAACTTACAATGTGCTTGCAAGAAAATATACTGAGAGCTATATACACTGGACAATCCTGAGATACAAATAGCTATGCACAGAATCTTAAACATTGCAATGACTCCCTGTGCTGTCAGAAATTGCTTTTCGTTTTTTTCTTTAGTGGCCTGTTGTTTTGTAATGTTCAATTACAGCATTTTAAAGATTTCTGGTTTTAATCTTAACCTCTCTGTGGAGTTTTCTTTTTGGTTGACACTACTATTTTCTGCAGCACTTCTTTTTCCTGCTATTTTCTTCATGCTGCAATGTATTACATTTCTTCTTTTTATATGATTATAATAATTCTCTACTTCCTGAAGACATTTTGAGACTAAATTCATTAATATGTATGAGGGGCTCAAACTGTAGTGATAAGCACCACTGAGGTTCTGTGTGTGCATGTGTATATATCTCTAAAGAAAGTCATCTACACATATACACTTAAATCAATGTATTTATTGCTAACTAGCTCATATGATCATGACATGAATATATAAACACTGCATTTCTTCTACATTGTTTTCTCCCACCACTTGATCAAGCAGATATGTCTGTTATTCTACTGATCATACTGTGCTCATTACACCTTTAATAGGCTGCGTTGCTGAAGTCCATGTCTACGTAGAAATGTGGGAGCAATCCATAATGTGTCTCAGACTCTTTATTCTTGAGATATTTCCACTGCTATCAGGGCCAGAGTTTATCTTGGGTCTTCTTCAGCCTGTCCACCAACTCATTCAGTTTGGGATGGTTTGGGGTCTTTTTGTGGTTTGGGATTGTTTCGGTTGGTTGCTTGGGGTTTTTTGTTTATTTGTGGGTTTTTTTTTGGTGGGGAGGGTTTGTAGGAGTTGTTTTTTTGGGGGATTAAGGGGGTTTTGTTTAGTTTTGGGGATCTTGGGGTTTTTCTGTGTGGGGTTTTCTTTGTTAGGTTTGGTTTTTGTTGTGTTTGGGAGGTGGTGGTGTTTTGGGGTTGTCTTGTTGGTTTTGCATTCTTTCTTTTGTATTCACAAAATGAAGAATCTATTGACATTTTGGGTCTTGGGATTTGTACAACAGATATACTCAGCTCATCATGACTGCATTCCAGAGGTGGTGCAGGAATTTCGTACAAATCCAATGTTGCATGTGCACTGCTCTCACTGTTCATCAGCCTGGTTTCAAACCTGTAATTTCTCAGACAGAGAGATAGACAGAGAGTAAAAGAGATATCTACCAATATCTGATATAGCTCCGTGTTTTTCCCTGAAGAAACAGACTAAAGAATCTGAATTACAGCACAGGGAAGTAAAACAAACTTAGTCATTATATCTATACCAGCACACCTCACCCTTCTTTCCTCTACATGCTTAGTGTATATTTAGAATCTTGATGCTCATTTAAAATTTTAATAGAGAATAATTATAATGCTATATTTTAAACAGAACTGTGCACATTTTAATCCTCATTTTATAGCTCTATAATTTATGATAATGGTTGAAAATAACAGTCTATATGGTAACATTAGCAAGAATATTTTAATTACATGTCAGAAATGTACCATTTGATTTCAATCATTTGAAAAGTAGCTCACTGAGAAAAAAAACTGTCTTATTCAAAGGTAAGAGTATGTTTTCCAGTGATTTTTTTTTTAAATATAGCTGTAAATCAAGGGCTGTTTATCTAGCAACCTGCTTTAAGCATTGCATGTTATGTGTATCACCTACATTCAAGTCATCTGTCAACTGCAATGAGAAATTGGAATGTGAGATTTTGAGGCTAACAATCTCTATTATCATGAAAAGTAGTCTGTTTTAATGGGTTTAAACTGGAAGAGGGGAGATTTAAAATGGATGTTAGGAGAAAGTTCTTTACAGTGAGGGGGGTGAGACACTGGAACAGGTTGCCCAGGGAGGTTGTGGATGCTCCCTCCCGCGAGGTGTTCAAGGCCAGATTGGACGAGACCTTGAGTGACCTGTACTAGTGGGAGGTGTCCTTGCCAGTGGCAGGGGGTTGGAACTAGATGATCTTTGAGGTCCCTTCCAATCTTACCATTCTATGATTCTATGGTTTATTTATAATTCAGAAGGTCAGATGGACAGCACTGATTTTTGTGGCTCACTAGAGGATCCAGAGCCTAAAATAAATTGCCACCCAAGCAAGAAGCAAGTCAGTTGACTTCAGATGGTACCTTGTGATGCTGTGCATCTATTGAAGTTTTGCCACTGCCTTTATGAATGAATAAAGATCAAAGAATCTAATGGAAAGGGTGCGGAGAGGATTTATATAATTTATGGAGAAAAAAATTCATGCTGATGTGTATGGAGCTGTGTAGGTTTTGTGTGGCAAGGGTCTGGTAGGGAGAGGAAGGAGAGAAGCTGCTAGAGGCTTCCTCCATGCTTGGTAGAGCCAATACCATCTGGCTTAAGGATATCTTTGCTACTGGACAAGGCCAAGCCCATCAATGGTAAGGGTAGCACCTTTGGGATAACAGATTTAAGGAAAGAACCTGCTGCAGATCAGCAACCTCACCCAAAAAGCGTAGTAAGAACAAGTGAGAATAATTGAAAAAAACAAATCTACAAACACCAAGGTATGCTAGTTTGAGGCTAATTGGAATAGTTTAATAAAAAATATAGGCTGTGAAAAGAAAACAATGGTGCTGTCTACTTCACTCATAAGCTTGCTGAGATGTAGAAAAACAAGTGCACAAACATAGATATAACAGAGAGTCTCTTTCTGGGTGCTTGTGTGTCTTCTGGCCTTCTGCTGTGTAACCCAACTAATCGTTCTGCTTCTACCCCCCCTCACTGACCCTCTAAACTCACCTTGCATGTAAGGCAAACCCTGGGATAAGGTAGAGGGGTGGAAAGAAGGTGGAAGGGTGGTTGGAAGCCACTCCTGGGGACTCTGATTTCTTGGGGGAGGGGGGTGTGTATTGTGTTTCAGTATTACCTTTAACTTGTATATTTCTATTTATTTCTGNCATAGGCAGGGACACCTCCCACTAGAATGGGTCACTCAAGGCCTCCTCCAACCTGGCCTTGAACACCTCCAGGGAGGAAGCAGCCACAACCTCCCTGGGCAACCTGTTCCAGTGTCTCACCACTCTCACTGGAAAGAACTTCCTCCTAACATCTAGTCTAAATCTCCCCTCTGCCAGTTTAAACCCATTGCCCCTTGTCCTGTCATTGCAAGTCCTTGTAAATAATCCCACCCCAGCCTTCCTGTAGGCCCCCTTCAGATACTGGAAGGCTACTATGAGATCTCCTCGAAGCCTTCTCTTCTCCAGGCTGAATAGCCCCAACTCTCTCAGCCTGACCTCGTAGGAGAGCTGCTCCAGCACTCTGATCATCTTCGTGGCCTCTTCTGGACCCGCTCCAACACTTCCATGTCCTTCCTGTGCTGGGGGCTCCAGAACTACACACAGTACTCCAGGAAGCTGGTTTATGATTTTGTTTTATTTTCTCATTACCCTACTCTGGTTTGACTCTCAAGAAACTAAACTAATTTCCCCAATCTGTTTTGCTTGTGACAGGAGTGAGTGATCTCCCTGATTTATCTTGACCCACAAGCCCTTCAATTCATTTTGCATCCTCTGTGCAGCTGAGGGGAGGAATGATAGAATG
Organism: Ramphastos sulfuratus; assembly: GCA_013399055.1. Classification (NCBI taxonomy): domain Eukaryota; kingdom Metazoa; phylum Chordata; class Aves; order Piciformes; family Ramphastidae; genus Ramphastos; species Ramphastos sulfuratus. The sequence goes on along the minus strand of WBNM01043579.1, from coordinate 5,582 downwards.
ACTGATGAGTACTTGGCATCCAGCCAAAGTCAACCCACCAAAGAAACCACGTAATCACAGTATTACAAAATGGTAGGGGTTGAAAGGGACCTCTGAAGATCATCCAATCCAACACTTCTGGTAGAGCGGGATCGTCGAGACTAAAACACACAAGAACACATCTAGGCCAGTTTTGAATGCCATTAAAGACAGAAATGCCACCACTTCTCTGCACAGCCTGTTCCAGTGCTCTACCACCTTCTAATTACATTAAAGCCAAGGACCAGAGAATCCATCCCATGACAGCACAAAACCACACTCATTTCCATTTATGATCTTATTAATTTTTCATTTGCTGACTCATTAGTAGTCAAAAATATCTCACTCTATTATATTCTTTTTGGGTCAACTAGATTTCCATATCACTAACTAAAGTAATAGCAGAAAAGATACATTTAGAGCAGAAAGTTTGCTCCTGAATATGCAGTATTTGTTTTTTGGAAAAAAATCTGGAGATTATTCTTTTTTTTTTTTTTCCCTCAGATCCCTGTATCATTCTTTCACAGCAAAATAGTTCCAGGAAAAAAAAAAAATTAAAAAAAAAAAAGGCACCTTTGAAGGAAGCAAAATATAATTGATAGTAGTCATAAGGTAAAGACACTGCATTTCATATGACCAAATTCTCAAAGTGAAAATTTTAAGCATATATGGTCATAAACCACTTAGTTACATGGCTAAAACATTTTAGAGTTTTTTTCAAACGGTGTCACCAAACAATAACAGTCATCGTCATTGAACAAAACACACCCCGTACAATGATTGCACCCTGCAATGTTTATAGCACAGAGATCTAGACAGGAGGATCAGGCAAATAAGACATTGGAATAATGAACAGTAGTTCCAGAACAATTCTCTCAGTTGCTGAGGCCTGGTCTCAGACTGCTGCAGTCAACATACCACATATGTTATCCCTCAATTTATCAATCTGTAACTTAAAATTAATAAGGCGGTTTGTAACTCTTTCATCTGTATGAGGGATCCTTAAATGTAGGATAGTATTTGTTGTTTTTGCACATTGAGGCCAGCTAGAATTTGCAGAATTTCCTAATAATCCTTCATTCCATAGGGAAAAAAAAAAACAAAACCTTCTTAGCCTTTAAGTACAAGATATATATAGGCATTTTATTTTCTATTGCTAAATGTCTCCCATTTTATTTCTCCCTTTTCAAAAGCACTCAGTTCTTCCTGTATAATTTTGCCATCCTTCCTGCATGAATAGTTCTTCCCAATTCTGTAGCACTACACGTTTTATGTATAAAAACTACAATCTGTGTGCTAAAGTCTGAATGAAAAATGTACAAGATGTTCAGTAGTTAGAGTCCTTCTGAAATTTACAGTGATGTCCTTCAGACACACTTTCCTTTCAGCATGCTTAGATACCAACCCTATCTCAATTTCTTCTCTAATTCACAAATCCTGTACTAACAATTCTTTTACTCTTCTTCTCTGTTTCAGCAAGTATTTATCTAATTGGCTTGTAAATACCTCAGAATGTTAAATTTCTCATAATGGTGTTCCTTCAATATTTATTTTCTGACAATGAAATAATTTCATCGAAATTTGAGAATTAGAAGCAGATTCATATGTCCCCAGTAGAAACTCTCTCAAAACTTTTCCTCAAAGAGTTCTGATGAAAAACCTTAAGGATTCTATTACATTTACTTATTAATGTTTAATCATCAACTTTACTCAGATATGTTATACACATATTTTAAAACCTTGTTGCCTCTTCAATACTTTCATGATATCTTTATTCATACAGTCTACCAGGAATAAAATTTTGCTCTCATTTGGTTTTCCAGCCTCGCACAAATATCCCATTTGTTTCCCTGGTTTCACATGGTCCATTGGGCTGATTAGTCCCTTAGGTTGCTTAGCTATTTGTATGCTCCCTGCTTTCATCAATAACACCTTTCTCTTCATTGAGCTCTCTTGAGAGTCAAGGGAAGGTTAGTGTAAAAGGATTATTGACACCCATCAGCTTGCAGTACACTCCATCTCTTGCTCTCTTGATATAATGGACCTGACGTCTTTGAGGGTAGCTCTCCAGCAAATCTCCAGCTTTGTCTCCATTAACCATGAGCCTGCAATGTGCTCTTGTGGCCAGGAGAGCCAGTGCCATTCTGGGGTGTATTAAAAGGGATGAGGCTAGTCGGTCGAGAGAGGTTCTCCTGCCCCTCTACTCTGCCCTGGTGAGGCCGCATCTCGAGTATTGTGTCCAGCTCTTGGCCCCCCCATTTCAAGAGGGACATAGAACTGCTTGAGAGAGTCCAGCACAGAGCCACAAAGATGTTTAAGGGAATGGAACATCTCTCTTAGGAAGAGAGACTGAGGGATCTGGGGTTCTTTAGCTTAGAGAAGAGGAGAATGAGGGATGACTTCATTAATGTTTATAAACTTGTGAAGAGTGCCAGGAAGATGGAGTCAGGCTATGCTCGGTGATGCCCAATGACAGGACAAGGGGCAATGGGTTGAAGTTGGGGCATAAGAAATTTCATTTAAACATGAGGAGGATTTTTTTCCATGTGAGAGTGATAGTTTGGAACAGGCTGCCCAGAGAGGTTGTGGAGTCTCCCTGTCTGGAGGTATTCAAAACCTGCCTGACCTGTGTGATCTGGTATAGGTGATCCTGCTCTGCAGAGGAGTTGGACTGGATGATCTTTTGAGGTCCCTTCCAGCCCCTGACATTCTGTGATCCTGTGTTTCTGTGATTCATATTCTATTCAAGTGTCATTGAGGGAGTCTGAAGACATCTCTGACATTGACCATCAGGGTACAGGATCTTACCCTGAAAGGCAAGGGGAGTCCTGCTTCCTTGTCACAATGGAGGTTATTCATTCTCTAAACTATTTTTGTTATTATTATCTATTTCCCTAATTGTGTCAATGTTAACTGTTGTTTTAGAGGAAAATTTTGTGAAACTAATCTTAACTACAAGCAATACATCTGTTTTAGGTCTGTGATCTTTTCTTTCATTAGTGCTGCAGGAAAGAAAAAGACAGAAAGGAAGTAGGCTTCATCCGTTGCCCTGACAAGTGCACAAAGTGGAATCTGTTGGAAAAAAAAAAGAAGAAAAAAATGAAGAAAAAAGATAGATAAAAGAATATTGAGACAAAATCCTGTATATAGCTGCAGCAATGTTAGTAACATTTAAGACTGAAATACATCATAATGTCTCATTTCATAAATATGAATCACTGTTTAAATACGAATGCATTTAAACAGATTGCCACAGAAACTACACAACTGTGTGTGCTGGAGGATTTGGTCTACTTGTGGTTGTTTACTTGTTTGTTTTTTAATATTTTTATCAGAATTCCTGTTCACACACGGGGTCTATCTTCACTCCAAGGTCAGGCAAGCACTACCATCTGGAAACATTCCTGGTACAAAAGTGGGTGTCTGAAATCTGAGTTTTATGTCAAAAATAATAATCTCCTTAGGTCCTGTAAGCAGTGAGTTTATTTAAGGGCTAGATAATCTAATCATGAGTACAGGATTTTTGCTGCATTTTTCATGACAGCAAGTGACTGTTATGTAGAAACAAACCTTGTAGTTCTAGAGAAGAGAGAATCCGTAATAGTTAGGTTGGACTAACCACACTCTAGACTCTAACTTTTAACTTGAGTTAAAAAAAATCAAATGTTTTGAATTTAGATTTGAATTCTTCCCTATGCTGGATGGCCTTGAAAATTATGAAAAAGAAAGAGAAACAAATTCTGCTTTTGCAGAGTTCCAAAGTGCAAGAAATAACAGTGTATAAGGAAAGACAAGGCATTTTTTAGACTTTAAAAAATTAAATTAACTATTACATATGCAGTCTTTTTAATTGTGGTGGAGTAAATTTCCTTAATGTTTGGGGTTTTTCATTACTGATTAGAAATTTCACTTTGACAAGACAACTTTAGTCATCTACAACTGGCAGGATCTTGGGGTGGTTGTCTTTAGTGACAGTATTAGATGTTGTTTATCTTCGATTTCATCATGCATGATAAAACAGAGCCAGAAAAATAGATGTCTCTTCATAAGAATATGTTCACACAAATCAAATGCTGCAAATAGGTTAAACTGACAGAAAGAATTCCACTCCACATAAATATAAATGGGATTCTTTAATTATAATAAATTTAATTACACTACATTAAAAGGATGCATTTTATTCTTGAAAGACTTCAGAAGTCTTGAAGATTAAATTATTATTTTTTGATCGATCGTGTTTCTTCTTGTTTGATAAAACAACCTGAGGATTTTTTTATTGGTGATTCTGTCTGTAGTATAGTTTGTATATTTTATATTACTTATACTATGTATGTTATGTATTCCCCAGTTTTAAATGAGAAAATAAATCACCTCATTTTAGTTACCTGTGCCCTTAGAATTAAAGACAAGGTCTACTTTATGGAATGTTTCCCCAGAATTTACATTTTATGACTTACCAATTTATGAATTCTGTGAAATACTCAAGTACTTAGAGGAAGAGGGAACAGCCTCAAGCTGCAACTGGGTAGGTTTAAAATGAACATTAGGAAAAAAAGTTCACAGAAATAGTGGTCAGGCATAGGCATGGGCTGTGAGTCACCAACCCTGGATGTATTTAGGGGTCATTTGGATGTGGGGCTTGAGGATATGGTTTAGGGGTGAACCTTGCTGAGTAGGGTTATCAGTTGGACTTGGTGATCCCAAGGGTCTTTTCCAACCCCAATATTTCTGTGATTCTCTGATTCTGTGAAGTATTTGAAATATACCACAACTTAATAGCACTTTTCCCAGTTTTTTTCCCCCCAAAATAAAAGCATTAGCTAACGTTATGGGTTTTATCTTTCACTTTACTTAATATCTAAAAGAACTTAATTTTCTGACTCAATACTCCAAAGTAAGTTACATAATGGGAACTAAATAAACTCATTCTTTAAGGAGCTCTAATAAGTCCCTCTGCATACCAGCAACAAAAGCCCAACATCTGCAGTTTTTTCTGTTCAAGCTACAGGTCAGAAGACAGTGGTCTTAATGCAGCAGTGCTAAAGTAAGCAGAAAGATCTGCTGCAGCAAATGGACTTAAAAATGGGTCATTCAGTGGAAATAACAAAGAAAAAGCCAAACCAAAACAAACAAAAGACAAAACAAGACAAAACAAAAACCAAAAACACTAATACAGAGAAATGTTAGGATACACAAAAAAAGGTTTTGTTGTTTTAGTACTAAAAATGGATTGATACAAATGTGAGAGCAGCCACACTGAGTGAAAGCATGTGTCCCTGAGCTTGTAGACTATGAGTGATCAATTTCAGATGCCTAAAGATGACTGTGAAAATACAAAAAACACTCTTACATATTTCTAGGTCTCAAATAATTTTATTTTCATTGGCAACTGAATAAGAACAGGCACATCTGCATCCAGGTGCAGATCTTTTTAATGGAAGGGGTAATTAATTACTGCAAGGTGATATTTTTAAAATATTAATATAGTTTATTAGTATTAAATATTCAGAACTCATGGCACCGTGATCATCAAAATACTACTAATAATAATAGGTTCTTGCATC
>WBNM01043570.1:0-15542 GCA_013399055.1 Ramphastos sulfuratus | reverse complement strand
TACACTTGGCCTTGTTGAAGTTTGCTGGTTTTAGAAGCAAAGAAGACTTTTCCATCAGAAATATTTTAGGGTGACTGTTTCATTACCTCTCAGAACACTTCTGGATGTAGCACAGAGAGTTCTGCCTCTAAGGGCTTGCTCAACATGTACTAGTTTATTTATAGGGAGTGAATCAACTTTTAAAGTGTTTGACTTCTGCACTGATAGAACACTTCAGGGTTTTGTTTTGTTTTTAAATAACCTTTACAAGGTTTCAAAATGAATGTGAACTTGATACTTGTTGTGTTTGTTAAACATGTAGGGGAAAGTTGTGTCAATAACCGAGAAGCCCGAAACAGTTGTTATGTAAATAGAATAGCACTGTACAGCTTTCAAGAAGCAGTCATTTGCATAAGAAGGCACACATTTGACAATACCTGAGAAGAGGTAATTCGAACATCGGTTCTTTCCCTTTCCATGTCAATGCAAGCCACTGCACTCCTCCTGCACAAGAGATCTGTGAATATGCACTTTGGCCTGCCTGTGTCATAGCTGTGCCTTTGCCCCTCCCTCCTGATGCAGTATGCCCATTGGCAAAACATTTCCTCCTGACACCCTGAATCCCTTTTGTTCTTATCTACATCTTTTCTCCAGGGAAAAAAATACTGATACTGCTTGTGCAGAGAAATGGTACATTACAGACTCACACAAATGACCATTAAAAATAGTAAGTGATCAAGAAGGACAATGTTATTCAGGAGCCAATACTGGTTTATGCAGGATCCAAAGGCACCCTGTAATTGAAGTCCCACACTGACCTACACGTCCTTAAAATTAGTGTAGAATATATAAGGCACTTTTTGCATTAAAGAGCACTTTAAAATCTCTTCAGTATGAAATACTTGTTCAAATAGACCAAATACACCCAATATAGTTAATTGCTTCCCTGGATCAGTTCCGGGATGACAATTTTGTCAATTTCATCTACCAGTCTACTACTACAATTAACTAGAAGCCTCTAGATAAAATTCCTTATAAAGGCCAGAATTTCCCATATAAGAAAATTTTAATAAAGGCCATGACCTAATTTAATACCCATTAGTGCATTAGGAACAAAGCAATAGTACCTCTGGAAAGTTGCTCCCTATTTCCACACACCAAGCTGTGTGGCACAGTCAACTTGCCAGAGGGCAGGGATGCCATCCAGAGTCACCTGAACAGGCAGGAGAGGTGGGCTCAGGCCAACCTCATGAAATTCAACAAGGCCAAGTGTAAGGTCCTGCACCTGGGTCAGCGCAATCCCAAGCACAAATATAGGCTGAGGGTCGAATGGCTGGAGAGCAGCCCTGAGGAAAAGGACTGTGTCCTGGGCTGCATCAAGAGAATCATGGCCAGCAGGGCAAGGGAGGGGATTCTCCCTCTTTACTCTGCTCTCATCAGACTCCACCTGGAGTACTGTGTATAGTTGTGGAGTCCCCCACACAAGAAGGACATCAAACTGTTGGAGCAAGTCCAGAGGAGGGCCATAAAGATGATCAGAGGGCTGGAGCACCTCTGCTATGAGGACAGGCTACAAGAGTTGGGTGTCTTCAGCCTGGAGAAGAGAAGGCTTTGAGGAGACCTTGTAGTGGCCCTCCAGTATCTAAAGGGGGCCTACAGAAAGGCTGGGGATGGACTATTTACAAGGTCTTATAATGACAGGACGAGGAGTAATGGATTTAAACTGAAAGAGATGTTAGGAAGAAGTTCTTTACAGTGAGGGTGGTGAGACACTGGAACAGGTTGCTCAGGGAGGTTGTGGATGCTCCCTCCCTGGAGGTGTTCAAGGCCAAGTTGGATGAGGCCTTGAGCAACCTGTTCTAGTGGGAGGTGTCCCTGCCTATGGCGGGGCATCGGATCTTTGAGGTCCCTTCCAACCTAAACCATTCTACAATTTCCAGCAATTGTAGCATATGTAGATGATGAAGATATCTAGTATTGATGAAGGGTAGATAAATGTTTTCTACTTAATTCTGAGCTCAATATTTCAGCTGCCTTTGAATTCTTCCACCCTCTCCATGAGTCCAAGCGTGGAATCCACTGTGTGACAATGATGAAAGTTTGAACAGTATCTTAAAAACACCTACAAGCTTGAGGTTGTTCTGTGTATTAATCGGAAAGTGTTACATAAAATTCCTTTTGACCTATATGTTATTATAGAGGATCACATGTTCTGCAAGCAAATTTACAAGAATGCAAATCGTATGTTCTTTATCTTTTATGGAGTCTTTCTGAAAGTATAATTAGCAAAAAGGACAAGTTAGAAATCATGTTAATATTAATTGTAGAAGATGGAATTTTGAGCGGAAGCCGAAAGGCTAATTTTAATTTTTTGTAATAAATCTGTTTAAAAATAGAGTTGTACCAGCTGCAAGTTATTCTCAGTCAACTTGTATTCACTGAAATTGAAAAAAAAAGAAAAAACACATCAAGCTCATGGGCAGCCAACTACTTGCTCACAAATCCAGAAGTAGCAGTATAGACCTTCTGAACCTGTGGCACATTGCACGCAAACCCTTCTCCCAGAACATGATGGCAGTGTTAAACTGTGTCACATCTTAAAAGAGATTTATTCTGAGGATAAGAATTTATAGCATTTGTCACTGTATGTGCTACTGCCAAAGCTGTGCAGAATATCGGCAATTTGCCTGCTCTGTAGCCATATCTTTGTGCAGAAAATGTGCTTGCTATCCAATACAGGACTAGCTGTTATAAATAATTCTAGCTGTTATAAATAAAGTGCTGATTTGCTTGAAAAGCCTGGAGCCTGATCTGGCAGGGTACTGAATGTTTCAAATTCTTCAGACTTGTGGGGGATTTGAAGGTGCTTGTTGATTCATTAGCTAGCTGCTTTTACTAGCTTAATTCATGTATTACCATTTGGAGAGGAAATTCTCTCTTGCTTTTCAAATTTCCAAATATATACATATCAGAGGTAGCTCGCTTATCAAAGACAAGCCTTTCCCACTGAAATATTTATAGCATGTAATTTCTTGGAGTGATTCACAGAATCCATCCACACTCACTCTCTCTTCAGAAGTTTATTGAAACAAGGTATTCAGGAGTTAATTTTAACATTAACATTAAATTCTGGACTGCCTCACATCTTTGGAGATATAAATACCATTTTAGCAGATCAGATGCCACTACCAGTAGTTGACTAGCCTGCTAACCTGACTCAATGTTGTTAAACTTCCCCCAAATGGTGATTCGGTTTGTGCATTTCTAAGTGAAGCACTTCTAGTCACTGAACTTTGTATTTATGTCTGCTTGTAAATTGATAACAAACGCTTCAAAGAGACTCATTCAATAGATTAATGCATGCGGGTCATTACTGGCTGTTAACTGAGATCTGAACTGATGGAAATTAATTGCTTTGGGATTATATTAGCTTGTGCCAAGGGATCGTCACAGCTTTTGAAGGAAAATGCAACAGCATCGTCTCATCTCTAAAGTCTGTTTTGAACTCCTATATACTTTTTAGAAGACCTTGTAATCAAAATAGTTTCTAATCTAAATCTAGTTGCATAAGCTCTGGCATTTGGCATTTCCAGAGCTTGTTGCTTACTAGTGTGTCAGTTTCAGACTTTAATAATAGGTAAACCACAATCGATGTCTGGTTATGCTACAAAGAAAGACAAGTTCTTTCTTCCAGAAGATGAGAGATTAATGTAATTCTGTGTGTCTAAAAAAATGTAAATTTCTCATTTTACCTGGTTATATATATCATTCAATGAAGCAGGGACTCTTTACAGCTATATAAGCAATTTTATCATTACTAAGAGATCACATTGGAGTATTGCTCATAGTACTGCAAATATTATACAATGCTTTCTGTATATGCCATGGAATTGCTCGTACCTGATATTGCTGCCTTAAAATCCAACTGTACATTACTATCAACTAGTTAATATTTCTTATGTAGGGCTGTTTAAAGCATGCTTTATAAATAGAGAGGTGGTTAAGGAGGTGGACAAGATGAAGGCAGGAGTAACGGTGCTATATGCTTGTGTCTCAGCCACAGCTGGCATAATAGGTACAACTTCTATATAATAGTGCTTTTTATCAATGCTTGCGGTCTAATTCTGGTTGAAATTGAGTGAACTCATTTAATAAGTATGTAATTATGTCCAATATGTAACACTTTGCTGTATGTTCCTTTACATATTCAGATGTGTTATATTTTAAATTCTTTAGTAATTCAAGATGACATCAGAATAACTTAGAATTCTTTAAATTTTGAAGAAAACCAAAGTCCCTATCCAGTTAAATATTTTCTGACTTCAAAATGGCACATGGCACACTCAAGCTGACATCAATCACTACAGACAACTTTCTTTTAACTTTGCAATCATATCCGTATTACAACATCAGAAGATGAGCCAAGAAAGAAGCCTCTTCTTTCCTCATGATAAATGTTCTTATAATAAGCCTCTTCCTTAACACAGAAAATACAAACACAGTAATTGCTTGATTCTTGTTAAAGGAAAGAAAAAGAGTAAATACTTACAGCTATCTTAATACTAACAGAGATTAATTAAAATAGCAGATTTTTTTTTGCTAAAATTCCATTTAGCTAACACTCACTTGGAGATGAAATACATCAAGCAATTGTAGAAAAGGATCTAGCGACCAGGCTAAAACTGCAGAGTACCCACACCTGGTACTGCTATGGGTATTCAGCAGGGTAAATGTGGGTCCTGAGTCATTAAATGACCTTAAGGAATATAATCTTATAACTGGCAAGAACAACAATTACTTATTTGTTTTCTTTTTATATATATTTAAATATAGAAATTTATTTGTCATAAATGAAAAAAAAATACTTTTTTCCATCAGATAGAGGAAAAAACTGTAATCACTCTGGACTTACTATTTCTATCTTCTTTACCGATAGCAAAAAGCCTAGTTGTACTGAGTGCAGGGATATAAATCAGCTTCACTAACTGCACTACCATAAGGACATCAGAAACAGAATCATGGAAGTGTAGGAGAAAGAATGGATTGAAGGCATGAAGAGTTATCCTTATGTTTTCTTGCCTATGTCCTTGCTCAATAGCATCATTAATTTATAGTCTGTTAGGTCTTACTTTTAATGCTGCACAGTACAGGAATTCTTGTATTAATCACATGTTCTATGACACATAATCTTTCATTAGCTTTACTTACAGATTTTTGTCCTTATTATCCTTAAAGAACAGCCCTTCAGATGGCCATAATGTATTAGTTAGCTGGAATTTATTAACATAATTATTTTACATTAACGTAACCTGGATGATTTTTCTTTCCACATTTTATTCTTCAAATGCCTACTTTGCTGCTAATGGGGGGAAATGAGCTGACTACAGGTGTCTTCCAGCCCATAAACTGATTTCTCAGAAGACAAACAACACTTCACAATAAAAAGTATTTTAAGATTGCATATTACCTGTTAGAAAAGTATTTTTGGAAGGGTAGTCAAAAAGTTAAACACAGGTATACAATCATATCTCGAATAAAACATGTTACTTATGAGTGGGTTTCATCTCTCCTTGCTCTGGCTTCTAAAATGTAGGCATCTGGCAAAATTAGTTGATGTTTTTTTCTTCTGTGAAAATAAATAAAAGACTTCCAGAATGTGATTCTTCCCATATTATGGAATACATTTTAAATAGCTGGGATTAATAGTCCACAAAGAGCACCATCTCCCTCACTCTAGAAAAAGTTCTGATTACTACATTAGACATTGTAATTTTCAGTCATTAAAGTAAGCAATAAGATTCTCATTTTCTTTGTCAATATGACTAAATTAAATCCACAATGCAACCTGACAAATAATGAGAGTTTTCTGTATGCTAATAGTGTACACAGACGATTTGACAATCAAGGGATGCAGAAGTCAACTTTTAATCCATTTTAGTTTGGTTATGGAAAAGGCATTCGATAATTTCTGTTGCCTAACTCAGCAAATATTTGAATATTGTCAGTCCTTTCTCTGTGAAAACTTTATAGAGCACTTTGAAATTTCACATCTGATCTAGTATCTACACAAAAAGCGCGAGAAAAACTTTAATGGAATCCTGTAACTACTCCAATCGCTCCTTCTCTCATGCCTTTCCTTTAAACTTCAGTTCACAATGAAGTGAATCAGTCCACAATATTATTTAAATAATTGTTTTCTGCCCAGTTCAAAGGGAGACTAAATTATAGATTAAAAACCTCCAAACTTGATAAACTGAGATGAAAATAAAGCAGCAGCTGCTATGAACTTCATTAGCTGTTGTTCACAGAATCTACATTCTATCAAAAAAACCCCAGAAATTACGTAGATATTTGCTCCCAAAAATCTCAGCATTACAGATATTGGAAAGGAAATTGTCCAGTTTAAAATAAAAATGTAAACTAAAAAAAACCAAAAGACCCAACAACATACTAACACTTTTCGACAGCATTGTAAAAAAAATATTAATATAATCTTATAAATAAGAGTTGAGAAACATGCCAATTTTCATACTGCACTCTGTGCAGCTCATTACAATTTCTCTAACAGAAGAGTCACTGCATGCTTCAGAAAATTCTTTAGAATATCAGAGTAATTTCTGGGCCAGCCATCATCACTAATTTGACTCATGAGTTCGGTATCTGGATCCGAAGCTTTTTTCCCTTTCTAAACTCTAATTTTAACTACGGTTTTTTCTTCTCTATGTGTGCATTGTTTTCTCTTTGAAACTGTCTAAATCTTGTTCTTAGTATTAGGCATGACAAAGAATGATCGTTGTTAAAGAAAAGTGATGGTATTGGTTTAAATTTGGTTTCTTTCCATTTTTAATATTTTTTTTTTTAATGTATTCTATAGAAAACTGAGTACCAAGTTCTAGGACTAGTTTATCTGTATTAGTAAACACTTTGCTTATCTTCAGAGCATGCCTTCATACGCAACTCTAGTTTATATACTTTTAATTTTTTTCCAATTTAATTTCTTTTTTTCTATCTTACCTTGCTTCCACTTAATTTTTGATCTTTTGACTTTTATCTTTTATTTCTACCATATCACAGGTTCATAGTGATACATAACACAGAAAAGCAGAAGGTGTAGGGTGTGACTAATGGAGATTCATATTCCGTGCTAACAATAATCCTATATTCTTTAAAATCTTATTTTATTTTCCTGTTACTTGAACATTTTTGTCCTTTGACAGGTACTCCCGTAAAAAATGTTCCATTAAAAAGGAATACTAATAGCAGCTTTCCAGTACCTGAAGGGGGCCTACAAGAAGGGTGGAAAGGTGCTTTTTAAAAAGGCCTGTAGTGTTAGGACGAGTCTCATCTTTGGAGATATTCAAAGTCAGGCAGCCTGATCTAATGGAGGATGTCCCTGCTCACTGCAGTAGGGTTGGACTAGATGACCTTCAGAGGTCACTTCCAACCCAAACCGTTCTATGATTCTATGATTAGAATCATGATCTATGATAACTACATTGACTACGATTCCCTAGTTTGAAGAGAATGTGTGCAAGGAAAAAATCTGATTATGACATCATAAATATAATTACATAAAAGTTGCGATCAAGTGTGATACAAACTTAGGCAGGAACAACAAAATGGTGATATGTAACTTCAAGTGAGACTTGCTATCACAATTTCTGGTCCAAGAAAAGATGCGACATTTTGCACTGAGAATTTCCTAGTAGAATACAAAACAATTAAACACTTTACTTTTGGCGTTAGGTCATAACGTGAGTTCTGACTCAGGTCAGTAAGTATTATTTGTTGTGCGTAATAACCCTGTCCAGTTCAAGACTTAATAAAGGCTTCGCATTTTTTTCTGAGGCATGCCTTTACTGCTGCACATCAAGATGCTTGACTACATTAACAATTGCCTAATCTAATACAACTGTGCCTATAGCATGATTTGAACATAAGATCTGCTTTTATGTAATTTTTCTGTTGCAGAGAGATAATCAGTTATAGCTACCTGCATATAGAACCTGAACATGCTTGGAAACTTACTAATCTTACTGACATTTTTTTCTTGTAGCGTTCACAGTAAATTCTAAGCAGCAGTACTGTGATGTTTTGGGAGTTACCCGCCCCCCAAAACAATGAAATAACCCAGACTAGACTCAGCTGGCTGGAAGTTAAGGAATGAAGCTTTATATTCACAGTTTAGCACAATTTACAAGCATATATTTTTTTTTTTTTTAATATATTATATATATATAATTTTGACTAGTTGTGTTTCTCAGCAGAAGAATAAATGATGTAGTTCACTACTATTTTTCTTTCTTCTCACAGCTAAGGATTTAATTTCTCTCAGTAAAATATTCCAATTAGCCTTAAACCAACACAAGTACCTTGTAGGTTGTTTGTGTGGTTTTGCTTTTCTTTATTCATTTAGTCTTAGATTCTATTTAATTTCCCAAAGTCTTGAATTCTTCAAGGCTATTTTGTTTTTCTTTAGAAACTATGAAAGTTGAACCCTGAGGCAGGTGTGCTTTTTTAACATTTCCTTTAAGTGTCATAGCAGGTTACGTCTGTCATAGCTCATTAGATTATAAAATGATGCGATCTAAGGAGATACCTGACAACAAGTTACAATGGATGCCACAAGGCAATTGCTAAATGTTTAGACAATGTGCAATGCTTTTCAAGAATGACTATCCCTTACTTGCACTGTTTCTTAACTACATCAGCCAGTTTTTGTTCTTTTAAAAACAACCTTTGTTCTTATTGCTTTGCCCTACATGGTACCTTTCCTCTGAAGTAATGAGACAGTTCATAGAGAGTGTTTGGAAATGACAACAAAACATTGTACTTCTTTGAACGTTACCCCCTAAAACCCCCCTAAGAGAAGAGGTGCAAATTTAAAGAACTAAGAAAAATAACCAAGTTTCCAAATTGCTTTTCTACAATTAATCTTGCTAAAATCTATATTACTATGTCTACCACTACCTCTCTTAAGGCTTTCAATCATATTAAAAGATATCAATTTTATTTCAGCATGTTTGCAAAGAGGTACAGTATTCTAAGGTATGCCTAAACAAGAATGTTCTAAGAAATACTGTTAACATATGCATTTGCATGGACACTGCTTCTGCACGGTCACACATTTGCTACTTAAACAGCAGAGAAGTCACCAAATATCACAAAGAAATGTAATACCATATTGAGAAGCCAAGTACTATCTCAATATAGTGATAATGGTGTTTATTGTCATACAATCTGTTGCATCTGATTTGAATGAATTTCAAGACTTTACAGAAGTGGAATATTAAAACAGGCAGCTTCCTCTTCAAGTGTGACACAAATGTATGGAGACTAAGCAAGGAGTAGGGAGAATTCAGGTTAAAAAGGTAGGAGCTACTAGCATGCTAAAAGTAAATAGTTCCTGAAAATTCCTTAATTAGTGACAGATAAATCCTTTAAGAAGTGGGATTTTACTGTTTGAGCACCTCATACGAATATGCTTTTGTTTGTTGTTACCAGGGACAGTGCACATTAATGCAAATTGCCATGAACAGAAAAACACACACATCTAAAAATGTGTATTTTATTGTAGACCTACGAAGATACTCAGATACAGCAGCTGGCAGACCAGCTTGGGACAGCAAAACATTTTCTCTGCTGCATTGCATGTGTCTCCTCATCCCTCTTTTTCAGCACTACACATTGAGATAGATACATCTTACCTTGCACAGAGAGACTTTGGAAATAATGGGTGAACTTTATTTCACAACTTTTGGAAATTTTTAGAGAACAAATACTCTGGTGAATTAACTCACAGGAAGCACACAACAGGCCTTAAATGTTACTCCCAGCTGTTCTTGCAAACTCAGCCCTTCCCATGCCAAGTCCCTAAGAGACCTCTGGGGATGTCTGGTTTAGTGTTTAATATGAAAGAACTCTAAATCAGACTCAAAGGATATTAACAAATGTTAGAAAGTGTGTTTCTCATGGTCGAGCTACTGGATGGCTTATTCTAACAAATGCAACTGGCTTTGATCAGATTTTAATCAGGAGTGCTATATTTCAAAACAAGGCTTAAACAGACAGTATCATTGTACAGGAGATTATATATTTAGTATTGTCTGTTTCAATGACCTTTTCCCAGCCTCCATCAGGCACGCAGTATTCTAGTTTACAGGACAGGAGGGTCTGTTAAAATTTTTTTAACTCAAGTAAGTTGCACCACGATTCAAGTTTTTGAAAGAAGTTAATTTAGTTGTTCATTCTGAAGCAAGATCATGCAGCTAGATCATGTGTACTTCATTGCAGTTTGTGCTGTATAGTATTGTTTTCATAACTGCATCTTCAGAAACTCTCTAAATAACTGCTCAGAGTACAAATCAATCTTTAGTACATTTTCACTGGAGCAATTGCATTATATCACGTGCAGCATGTGTGTGTGTTCTGAATTTTATTTCTTGCAAATTTGGGAGTCCTTTTATAAACAATTATTTTGCTTTTTCCATGTTTCACCTCAACTGAAGGTAGCTGCATGTTACCAATCAGCCAGCCATTTAAGGAAAACTTTCAGTCCCCTCACTAGTGGATTTTTAACATGTGTAGGCAAGAAAATCCTTTCAACATGGGAAAATACCTACTCTGACTTACTGCAACAATTCAGAATAGAAATAGTGGCATATTATGTCAGAAGTCACCTGGTGATTATTATCAATAGATACCACACATTAAATTATTTCTACAGGCACAGCTACTGAGATTTGACCAAGTCTTATGTTTTGCTGTTGGGGAGACCACATTCTTGTGTAGTTTCCTAGTGTTGTTCCTTCAGAATGTTAGGTCAGGAACTTCTCTGGTTTGTACGCACCAGCTGACTACCTCTTTTTGTGTGTCCTAAAAATTTTACAAATTCCTAGGTCCCAGACAATCTTGATATTACCTTCCACGCTGCTTGCTGTGGAAGCAAATTGTCTCCATCTACAGAATTGACACTGAGCTAGAAACCATCACTTGCATTTAATCTTTGTTACCGCATCCATTTTTTTTTCTCAGTTTCTCAGTTGCTATAATGTGTTACTGGGCTGTTCTTTGAGCCTGTGGCACCATCTAACTAATGGGTCTTTCCAGTAAATACGTAAATCTTATCCGTTACTTACAATGATAATATTGTGAAAGTCCATTCCCAAAGAGAAAACTCAAAGCCATGATAAAGTACATTATGCCAGACATTCAAGGCAAGAGTAAGACCTTAGCCTTTTTCCATAGCCTTGGCAACAGACATATAGAAGTCCACCATGTATTGCTTGAAGCTCTATAATCATTTCATCTCACGATGCCAATCTGAGTATGTTTATCCTAACCTTTTGCAAGCAACTAGAAGATGACAATTCCTGTGTTTCTTGCCTCACTTCCATGAAAATATCTCAGTTGTGAGAAAAGAGACAAAGCTATATTTTTTTCATCAACTGATACTTTGTCTATCTCTTTTCTAAACATTAATGGGGTATAATTATTTTAAAAGTTTGATTTTTTTAAATGAGAGCAAAAATATAGCGTTCATGAGACAATAGATGTGATCTCTCCTTTTCATTGCCTACAGATAGACAGCAAGACATTAAGACTGACAGATGTGTGATAAAGATTGAATCATCCTAGCCCACCTTCAATCATTTCTCTTCTCTAAATTTGTGTTTTACTGTCAGGGCATTGTCAGCATCACCCAGTAGCTCAACTATATGTAGGAGCAGAATGATGTACTGTTCCTAATGGGATTTGTCGCCGGTTTCATTCATTTCATTATTAATTGAACACCATTCTACACATCTTATCCTATGACCTAGTAGGTCAGAGTGAAAGAAAGGATGCAAAAAGTCACATGAGTATTTTCTTTGTGGTTTTTTTTACCCTCACTTGTACAGCTTGCTGACAGTGTGAACCAATGAAAGTAAGACTCAACCAAAGAAAGAGAGTTAACCCAGAAACATCAGTAACTTTTTATCTCTTTCTGCAGAAAGCAGTGAATTAGATGGTTAGAATATTTTTTCTTTTTCTGATCTTTTAACTGGATCATCAATGTCCTCCTTTGATTTTCTCAATGGCTTATTTTAAGAGGAAGGGCTAATATGAATTCTAATGCCGCTGGATCCTTTGAAAAAGAATTTTTAAAGATGTAATGTAAAAAGGGGAAAGAAGGATTCAATTGACTTGAAAAAGCAGCCAGGGCAGTGAGCTGATCTCAAGACAAGCAACATACAGAAAATAAAATAGTTCTAGACAACCCTAGTTCAAACGATGAGACAAGGAGTTAGATGACGTTGATTTGGATAGAAAAAAGTTAACAATTATTTGAAGATCAGAAAGATAAACACTAAAAAACAGATGGGGAAAAAGGATGAGAAAGGAAAAAAACAGAAACATCAAAATCACAGTAAAAAATAAATGGAACCACTTTTTAGTGTGTGTTTCTATTGTGCATTGTATTGTCTATCTGTATTTCACAGACAAAGGCTGCATTCAGTTCTTAAAACTGGCTAGCTCAACTATATTTAGCATGCATCACTTCAAGCAGAAATTTTAAGTTTACTGGGAAAGCTTTTTCCTGTGTTCTAACCAAGATGGAACCTCACATCATTACAAATCACATTGTGAGTAGATCTAAAATGTTATAGAAGTCATTCTGTTCATCCCACTTTGTATTTCCACTTAAAAGAAAATAACACACTTCTGCAATACTGTAAATATCAGATAAAAATTGTGTCAAATAAAGAAAAACTTCAAATAAAATCTCAGAAACACTGAAACATCTAAGTATTAAAATATATAGAGTATATCTAATATAAAAAATCTTGCTACAGAACATTAGTGAGGCCATGCACTTTTTCAGCTCCCATAGTCATGCTGTCAGACATAGACAGCAATTAATTCACAGTTTGGATGCAATCTGCAAAATAACTCTCTAGTACATCTCTTTATGAAAAGTATTTTTCCTGTTGAGTTTATTGAAATAAGTACATTTTCTGTTTAATAATTTAACTTATATTTGGAGATAAGGTTAAGGTCAGAAAGGAGACATATTATTAAACTTTAGAGAGTAAGAAAGCACAAGGTATTCCATCTTTAAGTCACCTAATTAACCACAAGAATGATCCACAGATTGCCTGCATTAGCATCAGACTAGGAAATGGAATTGAGCTTTAAAGTAGATTGAATAATTATCTGTTAAAAAACTCCAAACAACATAGTAATGCAAGGTTTAGCCATATATATATATATATATACACACACCATATACATATTTTTTAACACTACCTTTACATTCAAATATAAATGTAGCATAAATTATTTATGCCAAGTTTTGAAGTCAGTTCTGAAACACACTTCATAATCCTGGTTTTCATACTTGAGAAAACTAGCAATTATTTTTAATTGTAAAACTTCTGAATATGTCAAAATCCCTGCTTTGTGAAGAATGCAAATTTAAAATGGAATTACTTGGAATCTAATCTGTTGCATGTGGACTGGCATCTTCAGCGTCTTTTAAGACTGTGTTCTATGTGTTCTAACATTAAGAAAATCATGTTTCCAAAATTTAAAATGACTAGTACCATAATTTTTTGTGTATTTTAGATAAAAAGATGAATGGAAACTAGCAGATTTTGCCTAATAGCTCTTGCCTTCTTGCTCTCTAAGAGTTTAGAACAACAGATACTTCAGTCAGAATATTTTGAACATTTTTGCTATATGTATTTGTACAATAATGAGTTTTGTTTTATTTATGAAAATTGAAAAATATAAAATAGAAAGGAATTCTGGATTTGGTAATATATGAAAGCATCTGTTTATTTATAGGCATCTAACCACCTCCATTTGCTTTAATTAATTGGCACTCCTAATGCAAATCATATGTTCAGTTTAGAATAGTGTCTTCATAACAGTCCCAAAAAAGCAGTCTTCTAAATTTAAAGACCTTCTTCTATATAGTGACTCTATAGGCACTTTACAGTTCATGATTATTAATCATCTAGTCTCCTCAACTACCTACACATTGGGTTCAAAATCCTGCTTATATTTTTGTTGTTTAGTGGTTGAGCATGATTATCTCTACAGGTTCTGTACATATGGTGATGCTTCACCTACAGCGAGAAATTCAAGACTATTCTTGGATTCAAGCCAGCATCATCACAAGTTTTTCACAGTCCTACAACGGCAAGAAATGTTAGAAGACATCTTCTCTATGAGAAAATTGATAAAGTGTTGCCTCATAAAATTCTTCCAGTAATTTGCAGTCTCGTGGCAGCAGTCAGTTTTTGCTAATGGATTTACTTTTTGTTAATGCTATTGCCACGAGCAATTTCTTTACATTCAATTTCCACTTTGATGTAGAACTAAGATACTCATTTTAGCCTTGAAAATATTGTAGCCATCCTAAAAATTATTCTGAAAGGTCCAAGTATCACTTCATAAGTTTAGACTATCCCTTGTTTCAATTAAAGGAAAACCATTTCAAGACTCATGAAAATAGGTCTGTTAGGAGCAGGACACCTTTTACATGCAGACTTTCGATTATCAGGGAATTGTAGAGGAGATCATATCGCAATATTAAATGTGCTTCTGAAACTTGAAAAACAAATATAAGGAAGGAGCTTAGTCAGGCACTATGTATCTACCAATATGATGCTCCCAGGAAACCTTCCATTAACTGCAAAAAATATTAGCTTGAATCTCCTATAGTGTGAGAATAGTGTTTTACATTGCTAATGGGCCCTAAAGGAGTGTTTCATTCTTCCCTCCTCCACTGTTTAGAGTTTCCTAGTCAAAACACTGTAATTCTACAGAATCTCACCTCATCCAACTGTACTTCATGGCTGAAAAAAATCCCACTTAAACCACAGATGGTGTTTCTGCAAAGAGAATTCCTGAAGAAGCTTTGCAGAGAAAATAAACCACACAGCAATAAACCACAAACCCATGTTATTTATCCTCAGAATTCTCTACGTTTCTACTCAGATGACTGACTCATGCTGAATACATAATTTTATCCCTTTGCTGCAAGCTGCAAGGATTGATAATACATTTTTCATTTCAGATAATAGTAATTATTTTTTCTTAATAACTCTTTTGTATCATTTTCAGTAAGTTCTTAGTTGGTGGGTTTTCATTTTTTTTCATAGAAGCTGTGACAGGTGAGGAGCTTCCAGTCAATGGAACATATTATAGAGTTTAAAACAAAACCTACTAAAAATAGTCATAATCTCTCAAATATTTTTTTACAATTAGTAGTGTGAATCTTCTCTTTAGCTGATGAATATCAAGAAATAACATAAAATAAAGTGAGTAGAGAAAAGCACTGCTTTGCAGAGTTTTTCGGGGAAAGTCCACTGAAAAATGCGATGCTCATTTGATTGATATCTGCTTAGAAATTGTTTTAATATAGAGCTTCAGAGAAACAAAATGGGGAAAATCATCAGTTGGTATAGTGGGAGTCATGGATTATTGCATTGCAATAATTTAAGGCATACTGCAAATAGTAAATAAATGAGCACATCTTGGAGAACATGAACCCCTTTACTGTGCTCTCGTCA
>WBNM01043568.1:0-12641 GCA_013399055.1 Ramphastos sulfuratus | reverse complement strand
GTGGTGAGTTTGTGGTTTGTTTAAATTTTTTCCCTCCTGAAAATAAGGTTGAGGGATAAAGGTTGCCCTTCGGCTCCTGGAAATAAGGTTATGGGGGGAAGAGCTCTTCCCTTCACCCCTCAAAAATAAGGTTGGAGGAGACAGGTGATTCTTTGCTTTGCAAAAAATAAGGCTGGGGAGGAAAGGTGGCTTTTTTTAGGGGTGAAAGGTGGTCCCTTGCCTCCTGAAAATGAAATCAGGGGAGAAAAGTGGCCTCTTGCCTCCTGAAAATGGGGTGAAAAGTGGCCCTTTAGCTCCTGAAAATAAGGTTAGGGGAGAAAAGGCTCTTCCCTTCACCTCCCAAAAATAAGGTTGGAGGAGAAAGGTGGTCCTTGGCCTCCTGAAAATAAAGTTGAGGGAGAAAGGTGTCTTCTTCATTTCCTGAAAATGAAATTAGGGGAGAGAGGTGGTTCTTGGCCTCCTGAAAATAAGGATAGGAGGGAAAAGGTGGTCCTTGGCCTCCTGAAAATAAGATTGGGGGAGAAAAGGTGATCCTTGGCCTCCTGAATATAAGACTGAGGGAGAAAGGTGGTTCCTTGCCTTGCAAAAATAAGACTGAGGGAGAAAGGTGGTTCCTTGCCTTGCAAAAATAAGATTGTGGGAGAAAGTTGGCTCTTCATTTCCTGAAGATTAAACTAGGGGTGAAAGGTATCCCTTTGCCTCTCAAAAATAAATTTGGGGGAGAAAGGTGGTCCTCTGGCTCCCAAAAATAAGGTTAAAAGAGAAGGATTGGCTCTGAAAAATAAAGCTGAGGGGAAAGGTGGCCCCTCAGAAGCGTGGAGTCCCGAGGGATGCAGCCAAGATTTGGGATGATCGACCCTGCTAACCCCGAAGTGTTCAGCACCTGCGGTGATGGAGAGAAGCTGTCCGCGTCCCTGTGGGTGGCAGTGGGTTAACCCCACAGGCTGGCCAGAGCCCTGCTGGCAGCATAGTCCTGCCCGTCCTGCCCGTCCCTCCTCCCTGTCACGTTTAACTTTGAACTCGGCAGCAGCTATTTAAAGAGCTGCTAATGGCTAAATCTTGCCGAGTTTATTGGATGTGGCGAGCGGAGCCGCTCTCGCTGCCTTTATTTAGCCCCACAGGGATAATTCTTTCCCCCCCATCCCTTTTCCGATTTAGCTGTGGGACTGGTGAGATTCTCAACCCCAAAGCCCCTTTCGGGGCCAGTGCCAGGTTCCCCCTCCCCAGCGCCGCACCTTTGCCACCCTTCTGCAAAAGCCAAAGTGCAAAGGGCTGTGTCCCGTGTCGCCGTGGCTGGCCTTGGAGCCGTGCCCTGTGGCACGGGAGCTGGTGAACCAGAGCAGCCAGGGCAGAGCTGTGGT
This sequence comes from Ramphastos sulfuratus, assembly GCA_013399055.1. NCBI lineage: Eukaryota > Metazoa > Chordata > Aves > Piciformes > Ramphastidae > Ramphastos > Ramphastos sulfuratus. The sequence continues at coordinate 11,280 of WBNM01043568.1, read as the reverse complement.
GCCCATGGAGAGCTTCACTGCCCACCCAACAACTGCGTGGGGGTGAACGGTTGTGACTTCCGAGACGGGCAGAGGCAGAGAGCAGCACGAACAAGGAAAAGAAGGCACCTTGCTGGGGACTGGGGTGTTGGCAAAGCCACCGGCCACGGATCAAGGTGTCCAGGGGTCATCTCAGGACAGGAGGAGAGTACCTGGGCCCTGCTCTGGCCCAAAGGTTCCAGGAAATTTTTGCCAATCAATTAAGAAACCAATCCCTACCTCCAGCATCAGCGCCTGGCACCGGGCCCGGGTTGCGTAATTGAAGTTTTCCTTATTGCCTGCTCGGCCCCGCTGCTGCCGGTGCCCCTGCGGCCAGGAGCTGCAGCTTCAAACGCCACACTGGGGCCGTACCGGGCACATGCTGCAAACATCCCCTGCGGCCCTTGGGGGGCTCGGATGGAGATGAGGTCTGCTGGGGTGCTGGAGGACCCCAAGTGCAGTAGCACAGGAACCTGTGGCAAAGCAAACCCCACGGCAGCTCCTTCCCTTTACTGGCTCATTTATTCCCCCTCCACCGCTGCCAGCCCTCATCCACCTCTCCAAAATCCAGCAGGGGGGAATTCCTGTGGGAAGTGCAGTGGCTGCAGCGCAGGACCCCAGGACTGGAGGTTGCTGCAGGGGGTGAGCAGCAGAGCTGGCGTTTGGAGCAGGGATAGGAGTGGGATGACAGTGCAGGTCCCTGCATGTTCCCGTCGGTCCCTGTGTGTCCCTCTGCAACCTGGACCCATCCTGCTCCCCCTGCTTCTAGGTGCTGAGCTGAAGGGGTGCTGATCAAGCACCAGAGCATCCCAGTGCCGTGGTTGGGGCTGAAGAGGTGAGAGGGAGGTGACAGGGGGCCGCGGGGCTGCTGCTCGTTAATTAGTGGAGGTGCCCATCCTGCGGCATCGATCGTGGCAGCAGGATGGGCACAGACCTACTTTCCCAGCAGGTTTGCTGGGTAATGAGCCAGGGCGCTGGGGAAGCCTCTTGCCCCTCAGCCGAGGGGGTATTTGGGGCAGGGGCAGTCATGGGGCCACGGAGCCACCTCCAGAATACCCAAAGCTGGGCTGCTTGTCCCCTCCCTGGGGTGGGTTTGCTTTTGTAGTCTTATATTGCCCACCTAGGGGAGGGGATGGCCCTATCCTGACCCCAGCCCCAAAGGTGCATGGACTCACCTCGGGGTTTGCAGAGACCTGCCAGTGCCCCCCAAACATCCTACCCCACCCCCCCCGGCAGTCCTCAGCCGGAGGCATCCCCCCAGTGCCCATGGAGCTGGCTGGAGGAGGGACAACTCCAAAAGCTTCTGGCAGCAGTGGGGTTGTGGCATGCCCTGGGACTCAGTGGGGTGCTGAGGGTTTGGGGATGATCTCCACACAGCAGCCAAGGCCGGGGGATGAGATGGAGGGGAGGAAGAGGATGGGGCTGCCCATGGTCCCCGTGCTACACAGGGAGAGTCCAGCCCCCGGTGGCCAGATCCTGCCTTGTTTTGGGGTGCAGGAGGGCTGCCCGCCCTTGGGGCGGAGGCGATGGAGAGGAGGGTGTGCCAGGGTGGGAGGAAATCTTGTTCCCGGGAGCTCTGCCGAAACCACCGGAGCCGCCTGCCCGGTTCGGGGCAAGCAGTGCTGAGGGGACACAGGGCTGAGTCCCGGGGGAGGGGGGGTGGTGACAGCAGACCAGAGGACCGTGCAAGAAGGAACTTGTGTCCCCCATGGAGAGTCGCATCTCGGGGTGCCAATCAGGTGTCCCCAGCTCGAGGGATCACTCCAAAATACCCCAAAAGCTCCCTGGGCGGCGGTGCCAGGTCGGGGTGCAGCCGCGGACAGGGTTAACGGCCGCGGTGTTACACAAGCGCCGGGGCCACGGGCAGAAAGTGTGTCAGTGGGACAGGATGGCACAGGATGGCTCCAGCCACGGGGCCACCACGCGCAGCCACCGACCGGGGGCCAACCACGGCCGAGCCCCGTGGCCGGACGGTGCCACGGTGCCACTTACGTAAAGAGCGGCCGGTGGCAGCGGGCCGGGAGTTGGGCAAGAGGTGTTTACAGTGGGAGGAGAGCAAATACCTCGGCCGGGACATTTTAATTGCTGGCTGCAGATTGGTATTTATTTTTTTTAACCCTTTAGAACTGTTGTTTCCCCCCCCACACCCCCCCTCTTTGTCCCTTATTTCAGCCTGACTGCCCCCAGGGGATTGATTTGCTGCTTGGTTCCCCTACCCTGCCCTCTAGGTCAGGGAGAAGGAGTTTTGCCTGCCCCCACCCCTGGAGGGGTTTAAAAGAGACAGAGATGTGGTGCTGGGGGACATGTTTCAGCATCAGGCTTGGTAGAGCTACAGAGTGACAGACTGCATCGGGTTGGAAGGGACCCTCAAGGGTGGTCTTGTCCACCCCCCCCTGCAGTGAGTCGGGATGAGGGTTGGGATGAGCATCAGGTTGTGGTGGGGATGAGCATTGTGATGCTTGGACTGGATGGTCCTAAAGGGCTTTTCCACCCCAAAGCATTCTGTGGCCCCATGGTAGAACCTCCTTCCTGCTCCCAGAGTCGCAGTGGGAGGAGGAGGAGCCAAGCGTTTGGGTGGGGAAACTGAGGCACAAGGGTTTGGCATCTCTGTGATGTTCTCACACACAGAGGACGTGGTGAGATTTGGGGGGTGTGAGGTGATGCTGCTGCTGCCACCCCACCAGCACCCACGTCCCTCCCACTCCTGCTGGGTTGTCCATGGATGTCTGGGCACCCTGGAGATCGTTGGGGGGGGGGCACATGAGCGTGGCATGAGGGAGCTGGCATGGTGATTCAGCCAGGGCTGACAACCAGAGCAGCAATTAGGTGCCATCCTGGGCTGTAATTGCCACCGTGCCAGGGTCAGGGCCATATCTCCACGTCAGTAATTTGGGGCGAATGTCCTGGCAGTGGGTCAGGTGCTGGCGGTGGGCACAGCCTGGTCATTAGCAGGATGCTAATTAGAGCCCCAAGAGGCTGCAGGCTTCTCCTTCCCAGCATCCAGGGGTGAGAGGACATCATCCACAGCAGAGTCAGGGAATGGGTTGGGTTGGAAGGGACCTTCAAGATCTTCCAGTGCCAACCCCCTGCCATGGGCACAGACACCCCCCTCCAGCACAGCTTGCCCAAGGCCTCATCCAGCCTGGCCCTGAACACCTCCAGGCAGGAGGCAGCCACAGCCTCCCTGGGCAACCTGTGCCAGTCTCTCCCCAGCCTCGTACTGAAGAATTTTCTTCCCAATCTCCAGCCTCAATCTCCCCTCCCCAAGCTTCAATCCATTCCCTCCCATCCTATCACCTCAAGCCCTTGTACAGAGTCCTTGCCCTGCCCACAGGGTCTCAAGGGGCTGCCCTCTGCCAGGGTTTGGGGCTGTGGGTACAGAATTTGACCATTGCCATCACACGGAGCCATCGCCAGGAGATGGCAAAAGGCTTTCAGGGCCCCACGGGGTGAGCAGAGCAGCACCCTGTGCCCGCGCTGTGCCCGCGCTGTGCCCGCGCTGTGCCCGCGCTGTGCCCGCTGTCCTGCCGGGCGCGGTGCGGGCAGTTGCAGGGTGCCCAAGTATCGGCCGCGGGCGTGAGGGTGCGGCGTGCCAGCCCTGCATCACCCGCCGGCGGCGGCTGCAATTAGCGTTGCATAACGAGCCGACGCTGCTTCCTGCTGGGGGTGGCACCACCTCCCCATGCCCCCCGTGATGCCACCACCTCCGTCCTGTTGCTGACAGGGACAGGCAGGGAGAGGTTCCCATGGTTTGCAGGCTGCGCCCCTCTCTGTTGGCAAGGGAACTGGGAGGGGTCCTGGTTGTTGGTGTCAATAGACAAGATGGGGGTGATGGCATCTCACCCTGCTGGTGCCTCTGTCCCCTGCTGAGGGGGTGACTTCAGGGCTGTGATGCCAGTACACAGTCAGAGGGGGCTGGCACTGGAGGAGGCAATGGGACTGCCCATGCCTGCCCATCCCTGTCTGTTCCCTACCCATCTTGAACACTTGGGTCTACTGTCCTGGGCCCAAAAGTACAGCAGAGCTGTGGGCAGAGGCTCTGGGAAGGAGCAGAGGGATGGGATGTGGCCCACTCATGCCAGGGGGGCACCACAACACCACCCTGGGATTACTCTCTACCAGATGAACCCTGACGTGGCATGGTGCATTTGGGGCAGGAGCAGAGCAGCGAGGCAGTGTCTGGAGAAGAATCCATCCCTCTGCTGGCACCCAGGGCTGTGGCCCTCCCTGTATGACTGGGAACAAAGGAACATCGATGGCAGCCCAGGGCACTGATGCCATCCCTGGGGACCAGTAGCATCCGTGGGAGGAGGTCTGGTGGCATCCCTGGCGGTCTGCTAACATCCCCAGGGGTCTAATGGCATCCCTGGAGGACCAATAGCAACCCAGGGAGGGGGCTGATGGCATCCTGGAGGACCAATGGCAGTCCCGGGGACTCCTTGGGGGAGACCAATGGCATCCTTGGGGAACCAAGGGCATCCCCGGGGGGGCGATGTCAGCGCAGGGGGGACTGATGTCAGTTCAGGGGGTCCAGCGGCATCCCTGGGGGCTCAAAGGCATCCCTGGGGGAGTGTGATGCCATCCCTGGGGGGATCAAAGGCATCCCTGGGGGAGTCTGATGTCATCCTTGAGGGAATCAAAGGCATCCCTGGGGGAGTCTGATGCCATCCCTGAGGGAATCGAAGGCATCCCTGGGGAAGTCTGATGCCATCCCTGGGCATCCCTGAGGGAATCGAAGGCATCCCTGGGGGAGTCTGGTGCCATCCCTGGGGGGATCGAAGGCATCCCTGGGGGGATCGAAGGCATCCCTGGGGGAGTCTGATGCCATCCCTGGGGGGATCGAAGGCATCCCTGGGGGAGTCTGATGCCATCCCTGGGGGGATCAAAGACATCCCTGGGGGACCAATAGCAGCCTAAGGGGACTGCTGGAATCCCCAGGGGACTGATGCCAGCCCAGCTGCCCCACTGCCCAGCCAAGCTGATGCTGGCCCAGCCCAGCCTCCCCCGAAGCAGCAGGGGACCCCAGGGCACCGCGGGCTGTTGGGGTACAGTTGGTGCTGGCCAAGCACTGGGGCTGTCACCTGCTGAGGTGCCTGCAGCCCCCCAGCATCCCTCAGAGTGCCCCTGAGCAGAGCCGAGGGCCTGCAAGGGAGAGGCAGAAGGGAATTACCCAGGCAGGGATTTGCTCAGGCCCAGCAGGTCTGAAATAGCCATAATCTCCCTGGGGGGGGTGGGGGTATTTTGGCGTGGCAGCCGCTGCCCAGCACCCTCGAGAGCCAGCCCGAGGACTGTGGGGGCTGGAGCAAGGGATTAGAGGGTGCAGAGATGCCAGGAGGCACGTACGAGTCCCGGGGGTGCCCCACGTCGTGTCCCCCCCCCGCCACCAGTGTGAGCAGGGGGGGCAGAGCCAGCCCAGAACTGGGGCAGCTGGAAAATGAGGAGGACGAAGCCTATTAGCAGCTCAGTGCCAGCGAAGCAGAAGCAGGGAGGGAAGAGGATTTGTGGGGGGAAGGGGCCAGGACCTTGAGCCAGCAATGGTTATATCAGTCCTGGGCTTCGAAGGAGCTACTGGAGGGGGGGTGGGTTGGGGGCTCTCCAGACCCTCTGCTTAAGCCAGACCCCCAGCACAAGAGCATCTGTGGCTGCAGGGATGGGACAGTTCCTGTGCTGAGGGGGTCCCTTGCTGAGGGGTCTCTTGCTGAGGGGGTCCCTTGCTGAGGATCAGAGAATCACAGAATAGGTTGGGTTGGAAGAGACCTTCAAGATCATCCAGTGCCAACCCCCCTGCCATGGGCACAGACACCTCCCACCAGCACAGGTTGCTCAAGACCTCATCCAACCTGGCCTTGAATGCCTCCAGGGAGGTTGTGGATCCACAACCTCCCTGGGCAACCTGTGCCAATCTCTCCTCACCCTCCTGGAGTTCACACAGTGCCTGCAAAATCCAGGGAATGCTTTGAGCCCAGGCCCTGGGCCAGGCTGCTGCACAAAGCTGCTGTGACCTTATAGCTCTGAGGACTTTTCTACCCATCTCTTGGTCCTGGAGAGGATGGTGAGGGAGAGGATGGGGGTACCCCATGCCCTGCATTGGCATTTTTGGGGTATCTCTGAACACAAACATTCTTGAGGGCTCTATTGGAAGGGCTGAGCTGCTGCTGCTGGTTGCTGCTCTTGTGCCTCAGTTTCCCCAGCAGGGCTGAGCCTGCTGCTATCTCCTGGCTCAGCTCAGTGCCCACTGCCAATTAACCAGGAGGCTTTTCCTCATTCTCCCTTCCACCACAGCCCAAATCCAGGTGATCCCCTGCAAGATCTGTGGAGACAAGTCCTCGGGGATCCACTACGGCGTCATCACCTGCGAAGGCTGCAAGGTGAGCCCGGGGGGCACGCAGAACTGAGTGCCAGCAGGCAAACGGGTGGCCTTGGGGGCTGGCATCCCGGCGGGGCACTTTGGCAACACCTCCCCATCCCACGCAGGGTTTTTTTCGGCGGAGCCAGCAGAACAATGCCAGCTACTCCTGCTCCCGGCAGAGGAACTGCCTGATCGACCGCACCAACCGCAACCGCTGCCAGCACTGCCGCCTGCAGAAATGCCTGGCACTGGGCATGTCCCGCGATGGTGAGTGCTGCCCAGGGTGCCCAGGGGCCCCTCTATGCCTCCTTGGATCATCACAGTTGAAGCTGCTTACCCCATAGAATCACAGCATTGTCAGGGCTGGAAGGGACCCCAAGGCTCATCCAGCTCCAACCCCTGCCATGGGCAGGGACACCTCACGCTAGAGCAGGTTGCTCACAGCCACATCCAACCTGACCTCCAGGGATGGAGCTTCCAGCAACTCCCTGGGCAACTTGTGCCAGTCTCCCCCCACCCTCATGCTGAAGAACTTCTTCCTGACATCCAATCTTCCCAACATCCAATCTGCATCTCCCCACTTCCAGTTCTGCTCCATTCCCCCCAGTCCTATCACTACCTGACGCCCTAAAAAGTCCCTCCCCAGCTTTCTTGTAGCCCACTTCAGACACTGCAAGGCCACAATAAGGTCTCCTGGGAGCCTTCACTTCTCCAGCCCAAACAGCCCCAAATCTCTCAGCCTGCCCCCATAGCAGTGGAGCCATCTCAGGGAAAGGAGGGGTCTGGGGAGCAAGAAGAGCAACCAAGTGGGTTTAGAAGAGCAGCAAAGCTGGTGAAGGACCTTGACCAGGTCTGGTGAGGAGCAGCTGAGGGAGCTGGGGTTGATTAGTCTGGAGGATAACCTGTGAGGTCCTTTCATTCACATGGGTATAGAGAGCATGAGCCTGGGCCTGGTCCAGAGGACACATTTGTGGTCTCTGTTGTGGGTGCACTGCAGCACTGCTCTCTCATGCTCAAGTTCAGGTTTGGGACTCTCACTACAGGAAGGACATTGAGGGGCTGGAGCAAGTCCAGAGAAGGGCAACCAAGCTAGGGAAAGGTCTGGAGAACAGGGCTGGGGAGGAGCAGCTGAGGGAGCTGGGGGGTGAGTAGTGTGGAGAAGAGGAGGCTGAGGGAGACCTCATTGCTCTCTGCAGCTCCCTGAGAGGAGGCTGCAGCCAGGTTGGGGTTGGTCTTTTCTCACATGTAGCAAGTGACAGGACAAAAAGAAACAGCTGACAGGACAAAAAGAAACAGCCTCAAGTTGTGCCAGGGGAGGTTCAGGTTGGCTCTTAGGAAAAATTTCTTCCCAGCAAGGGTCCTCAGGGACTGGCACAGTCTGCCCAGGGAGGTGGTGGAGTCCCCATCCCTGGAGGGGTTTGAAGGACACATGGATGTGGTGCTGAGGGCTGTGCTTTAGTGGCAGTGGCTTGGCAGCAGTGGTGGGAAGGTGAGACAGGATGATCTCCAGGGTCTCTCCCCACCTCACCACATCCATGGTTCCATGCACTGAAATCAGTTTGTGCCACTCGACCCACGCTTGCTCTGGGCTGGGGGATTGCATCTGGTGGGTCTCCTGCAGCACTCGGAGCTTGTACTCTCCCATACTGCCCAGGAGCCAGGGCGGGCGGGCAGGGGGCAGCTGCCGCTCTGCTGGGTGCTGCCTCCCTGACGCGGGCGCTCCGCTGTGTCCTCCCCGGGCAGCGGTGAAGTTCGGGCGCATGTCCAAGAAGCAGCGGGACAGCCTCTACGCCGAGGTGCAGAAGCACCAACAGAGCCAGGAGCAGAGCGGGGGCACCAAGGACGAGCCCGAGCCCCTCAGCCGCGTCTACACCACCAGCGTCAGCAGCGGGCTCTCGGACCTGGACGACATCTCCACGCTGTCGGATGGGCTCCTCTTCGACTTCCCCCTCACCCCTGATGGCAGCAGCACCTACTACAACCTCGACCTGCTCGCCTCGGCGCAGCCCTCGCCCGACCAGTCCAGCCTGGACGTGGCCGATGCCAGCCTCATCAAGCAGGAGTCTGTCTACGAGCTGATGCTGGAGCCGGGGCTGTTCGCGCACGGCGGGCTGGAGGGTGCCCAGCTGGCTGCGGACATCTCCGTCCTGGAGATCGGTGAGCATCGCTGTGCTCCTGCCGCCGTGCCAGGGCGTGCAAGCTCTGGGTGTGCTGCTCGGTGCGGCCTTGCAGGGCACCTGGTGCCCGCACCGCGCCGGGACCGACCCAGGCTCGGCACTTGGAGCAGTCCCAAGGCTGTTTCCTCCTCCAGGATGAGCGCTGATGGAGCTTAGTGCACCTCAGGTCATGCAGAGCGTCCCCCTCTCTGCCTTGGGGACAGCCTGGCACCCCATCTGTCCTCGGCTCCCTCTGACACTGCATGTCAGCCCCTCAGGTTGTGCGGAAAGTTCCCTCCTCTGCCTCAGGGACAGCTCCCGATGCCCCATCTGTCCTGGCATGCCTGTGGCACTGCCTGTGAGCCCCTCAGATCATGCAGAGCCACCCCCACTCCTGCCTCAGGGCCAGCCCTGGTGCCCCATCTGTCATCAGATCCCTGCAGCAGCACGCATGAGCCCCTCTGCTCTTCCAGCCCTGGCAGCCTCCAGGACACACAGGAGAGGACAATGTCACGGGGGGGCTGCCGAGGTCCCTGGGGTTCACTGCCCGTTGCCTTCTCGCAGATCGGGTGGCCCAGAACGTGGTGAAGTCGCACCTGGAGACGTGCCAGTACACAACGGAGGAGCTCAAGCGCCTGGCATGGAGCCTCTACTCCCCCGAGGAGGTCCGTGCCTTGCAGAGCAAGGTGAGTGCCACTGCCCTGGTCCCACGAGCTCCCTGCCACTTGCAGCCTTCAGCAAATGCCACTGCCACCCCCTGGTGCTGTGCCTGGATCCTTTGATGCTTTGGCAGCTGCAAAAACCCAGCACTGTGGGGTGGGGATTTGCGGTGGCAGAGGTGTTCTGGCACCGCTAAGCCCTGCGGGTGGCACAGCCCTGTGCGCTGTGGTGGGAGGGGACAGTGGAGCCAGGGGGATGGGGCGGCAGCAAACCCCAGGCGAGTGGCAGCGAGCCCTGAGGGACATGCCCTCTGTGCTGGCAGAGCTGCGAGGCCATGTGGCAGCAGTGCTCGCTGCAGATCTCCAATGCCATCCAGTACGTGGTGGAGTTCGCCAAGCGCATCGACGGCTTCATGGAGCTGTGCCAGAACGATCAGATCATCCTCCTGAAAGCTGGTGAGAGTGGGGGCACCCCTGCCCCCTCACATCCCTCCCATGCCTGCTGCATCCCTGCCCATCCCTGTTTCATCCCCTCCATGCCCATTGCATCCCTGCCATCCCTGCTGCATCCCCTCCATGCCCACTGCATCCCTGCCCCTCCCTGTTGCATCCCTGCCATGCCCCAGTGCATCCCTGCCATCCCCATCACAACCCTGCTGTCCCCGTTGCATCCCTGCCATGCCCACTGCATCCCTGCCCCTCCCTGCTGCATCCCTGCTGTCCCCATCACAACCCTGCTGTCCCCGTTGCATCCCTGCCATGCCCACTGCATCCCTGCCCCTCCCTGCTGCATCCCTGCCATCCCCATCACAACTCTGCTGTCCCCATTGCATCCCTGACATCCCTCTCATATCCCTGCTGTCCCTGTCCCATCCCTGCCATCCCCATCACATCCCTGTCACCTCCATTACATCCTCACCTTCCCCTGTCCCATCCCTGCCGTCCCTGTCCCATCCCTGCCGTCCCTATCCCATCCCTGCCCACCTCACCTCCTCACTGTCCCCTTGGGGACACCCCCAACCCCTCTCCCAAGCAGCAGCCCTGGTGCCAAAGCTGTATCCCAGCCTTCCTCTTGGCTGTGCTTTCCTTCTGGGTGCTCCCCTCCCTGCCCACCCTGGTTGCCCCCGGGCACGGTGGGTACTGGGCTGGAAGGAGCTGAAGGTGACGTTGTGAGGTGATGGTATAGAGAGGGATGTGGGGAAGTGGCCACCATGGGCAGAGGCTTTTCTCCATGGTCACTCTTAACCAAATGTCACCCAGAAACGGGGATGGAAATGAGCACAGCAGGATTTCCCCCCAGGAAAGGGGTGCCAAGGCCAAAGGGGAGCAGGAAGGGAGAAGAGGAAAGGATTTGCCTCTTCTCCCAGCAAGAGACTGGGAGGAGGAGGAGGAGGACAATGGCAGTGCACACCTATGTCCCCCACCTGCCCACCACACTGTGCCCAGGTGAGGGAGCTGAGCCCCAAACCACCAAAAAACCCATGGGAAAAGCCTCCTGGTTTCTAAACTTTCAGGGCTGGGGAGCTGAGCCTGAGCCAGCACTGGGCACAAGTGGCAGTGCCCCAGCAGGGTGCCATGCCCCGAAGCCAGCGCTGGCCGTGCCCACCACGCCAGAGTTTAACTCATTCTTTCCTTTCTACCTTCCACTTTCTTCTCACTCCTTTGTCCCTCTCTTCTCTTGCTGCTCCACCATGACCTCGACCCCTCCATGCCTGGATGATATTTCCCTCTGGTGAAATATTTGTGGGCACAATCGGACCCCTCCCCTCCAAAAAAAAAAACAAACCCAAAAACCAACCAAACCAAAACCAACCTCCCCCTAAACCCAACCTGGGTGCATTGGCATAACCTTTCTGCTCTGGCAATGACCAATCTGGACTTCAAACTTGCCCTGGGGGCTTTCCTCTCTCTTATGTTTGGTCCCGGGATGATGGAACAAACCCTCCCCGCCCTGCCCTCGTCTGCGCTCTCTCTGCCTACGTCAGGTTGCCTGGAGGTGCTGCTGCTCCGCATGATCCGAGCCTTCAACCCCCTGAACAACACCATCCTCTTCGAGGGCAAGTTTGGTGGCATGCAGATGTTCAAGTCGCTGGGTAAG
>WBNM01043562.1:0-11382 GCA_013399055.1 Ramphastos sulfuratus | reverse complement strand
CTATGATTCTATGATTGTAATGATTCTGTAAGATATACTAGTTCCAAATAATACTGGATTTTCAATACCCTCATGTTTTGCAGGTTTCTTTATTGACCTCATCTTTGTAACAACTTAGAGACTGATCCAGCAATTACACTTGCAAATCTTTGCAGAAAGAACTGAAATACACGAACACAAAGGCAATGCATTATAGCCCCTTGCCCTACCTTTAATTTCCAGGCCCAAAAGCACTGCTGTAGACAGATTGTACTGGTTGTAGTTTTTCTGGATTCAGGCAGAACATTATTTTCTGATCTTCTTTCTCTCTCTCCCACCTTAGGCTCAATCTCTCATGAAGGATGGGGACATGCAAATGGTGTAGATCATTTGTGACAATTCTGAAATGTGATCCAGCAGTCTTGGATTAGATTCCTGCGTTAAATGCCTGAATTTTAGTGGATTTCAGAACCTGCAAGCTTAGATTTACTGTAAGGATGGGCAACAGGTTCTTGTACTTCTGTCATTTACTTGTTTGTTTAGACATACAATGCTAAAGAGTTTTAAGCGGTTTTGATAGGCTCTGATGGATGATCAGCTTCAAATAAAAGGTCATGACTACAGCATGTACTCATTAGACATCTCTGGAAGTGTTATCTTAAACCAGGTTTCATTAACTGAACTTCAGTGTTTTTGGTTTGCTTATTTACATTTATTAACTGCACTGTTTAACCTCTCACCCATTCCTTAGCAATGTCTTTCAAATTCCACCTTTTATCTGAATTTGCATGAGGCTAGAAAGCCTGCCTAATGGTAAGCTTTTGTGCTGAAATGCTGCCATAAATGTTCTTAACTTTGCCTTTCTGAGGTCTTATTCCCCATTCCTATTTTAAAATCTATATTAGTTCATGTTCTTATTTGTGCTTATCTGACATTCACTTCATAGGTTAAATCAAATTGGATAAATTCTCTGCTGTTTTCACTCAGCCTTTTCTCCTCAGCAATTTAATCCAGGACACAATGTCCTGCAAGTGGATATAGGGTTAATGGGTGTTTGCATAACCTTTTCCTGAACTTCCCTAAATTTTCCAATTAGCTGAGGTAACTTAAAACCCACACATTTTGTGTTGTAAAGTGGTTCCTTTCCCTGTTAGCAAAGTTGCTTTAAGCAGCCATGCATATTTCTAAAAAACCCCAATTAAAAGAAAATGTTTAAATCATTGCTGACTGGGTATGACAAGGAGCAGTTAAGATGGGTTTCAGTGGTAAGTCTTACCTGGCTGCTTCCTTCTCCTCTCTGTTTGTGAAAAGTAAAAAGAAACAAATCTATTCTCCATAGAAGGAAAGACCTTGTGATGTAGAGGCATTCTGTGAAAGCTCTCTTTCCACACTCTGGGTATTGCTGGTGCCATATGGCCTGAGAATCTGACATTAAAAGAGGTGCAGGGCAGATGTGCAGCCTCCTGTTGACCTCCACCAGTGAAAATCCTGCATACTCCAAGTACTAAGATGATGTAGTACCTGCTACAGGTATCTGCCTAGGCAGTGCAAGGGTGATACCTGCTAGGCAGTGCAAAGGTAATACCTGCCTAGGCAGTGCAAGGGTAGTACCTGCCTAGGCAGTACAAGAGTGTTACCTGCCTAGGCAGTGCAAGAGTGGTACCTGCTAGGCAGTGGAAGAGTGGTACCTGCCTAGGCAGTGCAAAGGTGATACCTGCTAGGCAGTGGAAGAGTGGTACCTGCCCAGGCAGTGCAAAGGTGATACCTGCCTAGGCAGTGCAAGAGTGTTACCTGCCCAGGCAGTGCAAGAGTGGTACCTGCTAGGCAGTGCAAGAGTGGTACCTGCTAGGCAGCGCAAGAGTGGTACCTGCCTAGGCAATGCAAGAGTGGTACCTGCCCAGGCAGTGCAAGAGTGGTACCTGCCCAGGCAGTGCAAGAGTGGTACCTGCCCAGGCAGTGCAAAGGTGATACCTGCCTAGGCAGTGCAAGAGTGGTACCTGCCCAGGCAGTGCAAAGGTGATACCTGCCTAGGAAGCGCAAGAGTGGTACCTGCCCAGGCAGTGCAAAGGTGATACCTGCCTAGGCAGTGCAAGAGTGGTACCTGCCTAGGCAGTGCAAGAGTGGAAGCTATGGCAAAATGGTCCAGAGGCAGAGTCCAAGGTACAAGGACAGAAATATGTAAGTTGATGAAAAGTACAGTTATGAAAAGCACAGTTGCCCCAGCCTGACCTGGTGGTTCAGCTCATCTCCTTGATACCAGAATAAGGAAGAAGACTGACTGATGTCTACGAGGCAGAGACAAAGATACTTAAGAACTGCCAGATTGCTTTCAGAATTGGTGAGAAAAACAAATATGTCACACTTACAACAATCCACTTTGTAGAAAATGCTCCCATTCCAAGCACTTCTCATTAAGTGTTCCAGGCCTGACAACTGGGGAAAATGAACTAGCCCACCAGGAATGATGGCAGAAAACCATCATCAAAGAAGTATGCGAAAGGTACAAAATGAGGCCTCTATATTTCAACGCCTTGGCTTCCTGTTAGCATATGTGTAAATACTAACCCCACATAAAAAAATTGAGCAAGCATCCAAAAACATGCTGGTGACATTGTTTCACCAGTAATAAAGATTCTCTCATTTGTCACTAGCGTTGCTCTTTCTCTCACATAGCTGCTGTGGTGTTCTGCTATTTCTCGTCTCTGTCCTTTGATTTAATGCTTTGACTTTCTCGTATTTGAGAATAATAAACTAACTCATGAATGAAATTAAGAAGTAATTCAGGGGTGGGATAGTTTTGGCTACACCTAACAGCTGGGCTAGCTGTCTCCTGCAGAAATGGTGCTGCTTTCTTCTCCCCTTCAAGTTTGCTCCTAATTATGAGGAAACTTCTGACTTCCCCAGTCATGAATTTAACAGTGTTTCATTGTCTTGCAAAATGCCACAGTCTGCTAAGTAACTGAGAGGCCCATCTAGGTATGTTTGTAATGTGGATAACTAGGCACATTCCTATCCTCATATACATTAACAATATATTTTTTACTTTTTTTTTTTTCTTTTAAAAATTTCTTTTAAATCCTCTTTCTAACGGGCCTAGTGGAAAGCTAGAACCTGTTTGAATAAAATATTCACTATGACTCCTTTATTTGACAAAAATTCCCAGACCATGACTTCCTTTCGTAGTTCAAATGTCAAGCATCCCCTTCCACTGTGGTCAGGGTGGCATGCAGGAACAGAGGGAGACCCTAAACAGAAGTCTTTAGTGATGACAAGCCTGGTTAACTCAATGACCCACAGCATCTTTTGTCTCTCTTTCTCCCCATGCTGGTTCCTGCTGATTCAGATGGGGGAAGCCAACTAGCAGAGCAGTTGCTCATGCATAGTCTAGGGAAAATGCTTTCTTCACCCTTGTGTATAGAGTGCAAAAGGCCCTTCAATTTCCTCTGTACTGTTTTTTGTCTTTTTCTCTGATTGACTAGCTTTATATTGATTGAAAAGTCATTTCCTTTAGCCGGTCTTCTGAAAAACAAAATAAATGTTTTCTGTGACCCTAACTTGGATTTTTCTTTCCACAGAGGTAAAAAAAAAAAGTTTCCTGTCAATTTTATTGAAGGAAAAATTATATTGTTGTTTTGTAGCACTTTTTTCCCCCCTCCCTATGTGTCAAAAGGGAGCAAATGATGCATTAAAAGCCTAAAAGCTGAAATAAAGATTAGGTGTAAAGTGCTATTGATCCCTTTACGAAAAGAAGCTAAGACAGATTCCACTCCACTGTCAGCTCACATTTTCACTAAGTCACCCAGATGCAAGATTTGAAACTTCTACAAAGGAGTCTTTAAAATGTTGTTGAAAGTATCAAATCAAGTCAGAGCAGACAGTAAAAACAATCATTTAAAAATGTCAGTGGCGCAGCCAAGCTACTGTCAGGCTGCATTGTCCCAGTAGTTAATGCAGCCCTGTGCCTGAATATTTAAGATACACATATGAAGATCCAGAGCTTTTAAAACATGATTTATATTCTCTGTGCACACACACTATATATATATATATAGATAGATAGATAGATAGAGAGAGAGAGAGAGAGAGAGAGATATGCACATACTACCATGTTCAGAATCTACAAAGTCTTAAACAAATGATGCAAGTGGTATTGGATGAAGCAGAAGAAAGCTCTACTTTTCAGTTGCCTGACTCATTATTCATCCAAAGATTAGTATGAACATTTTGCTATTAATAACATTGTTATTAATAGCATTTAATAACATTGTTATTAAAAGCTATAACAATTCCAATGAGAAAACAAAATACTCTTGCAAGTCAGTATATTGGATTTTCAACACTCTGCTTTCTTCTTCCTGAAAAAATTCTTCTGCTATTCTTTTGTCCCAGCCAGGAAGTTNCAAGCAATCAAACAACAAGAAAAAACAACTAATAAAACCACACCAAAACACTCCCCAAACAAAACTAACCAAACAAAAAAACAACCAAGCAACCAAACAACAACAAAAATAACTAAGCAATAAAACCACACCAAAACACCCCCCAAACAAAACCAACCAAACAAAAAACCAAGCAACCAAACAACAACAAAAATGACTGAGCAATAAAACCACACCAAAAATCCCCCAAACAAAAAACCAAGCAACCAAACAACAACAAAAATAACTAAGCAATAAAACCACACCAAAACACCCCTAAACAAAACTAACCAAACAAAAAACCAATGAAGCAATCAAACAACAACAATAAAAATCCCAACTAAGCAATAAAACCACACCAAAACACCCCTAAACAAAACTAACCAAACAAAAAATCAACCAAGAAATCAAACAACAACAATAAAAATCCCAACTAAGCAATAAAACCACACCAAAACCCCCCCAAACAAAACCAAAGAAAAACCCAACCAAGCAATCAGACAAGAAAACCAACTGAGCAATAAAGCCACACCAAAACACCCCTCAAACAAAACCAACCAAAAAACCAATCAAGCAACCAAACAACAAAAAAAACAACAACTAAGCAATACAAAACAAACAAAAAAAACCCCCTAATCAACCAATCAAACAGAAAAAAACCCCAACAAATTAATCCAAATGAAAGCAGATGATGAATCTTCATTGCAATGTGTTACATAGCTGTGATGCAGAAGATAGACTCCCCAACTCAAGAAATGCTAACTGCAAGAAATTGTTTTTAGAGCAAGGAGGTAGAATGTTTGAAGTCATGAAACACTCACGACAGGGGCATTAGTTCAACAGAATGGGTCATACCTGTACATGAGAGATGATATTTGAGGTGTAACTCTTTAAGCTTATACCAGAAGAAGCAGAAAAACTCAGACGAGGTCTAAATGCAAAGTTATTGGAAAGTAAAAGGGATTTGTAAGTGACCTGAATACTTGTACTAGAAACCTGAAGAATGAAAAATGCTTATTTGTATTAAAGAAAAAGCTATTCTGTGAGTTTGTGAAACTAGTGAACCTTGGCTTCACACAGATTTGCCTCTCATGTCCCCATCCCCTTTCTATTTGGAACCATTGTCTTTATGTGCTCTTTTGCAACACAATGCACCCAGGTCATTGCATGCCACCCATGTTGTACCATAGACAAACATATGATACTCTCAGATTGTCCCATTTCTCCCAGCTAGTTCCTGGCTGCTGACTAATTAAAAGGCAAAGCTCTGTCTTTAGCTAGGTTTTGGTCTCATATTCTGTATTTGTAGCATAGCTGAACACAGGCCTAGTTCAAACCAAGCATTCAGAGACCCAACTGCAAAAGAAGCAGAGCCAAAGCAGCTTGGACAAGAGCTTGACTTAAGAATACTCTTTCCATCTTTACTATAGCATTAAATGGTGACCAGGAGTAGAGCTAATGATGTGACAATGCTCTAAATGGGTAAAAATAGCCCAAGTAATTACAGACCAAAGAACCTGCTGCAGTGCCTTGGAAGAGATATTAGACCACCTGATGTNGATACTGTGATACGTTGTTATCCATAATATTCTCAAGGATAGAAATGTAATTTATTCTCATAAAAGTGAACCTGAAATGTCTCTATTAGGTAGCCCTGTAGTTCAAAAGGAGTAGTTCTTTCATGCAAACTGCTGTAGTCAGGATTGAAAATCCACACTCTATGTATTTTAAGCTTTTATACTGGGCTTATTATAGTTCAATTTAATGGAGAAATGCCTTATACCAGCTGGAAAATGCTAGGTGTGCTCCTGCAATAGGTTTCTCAGTCTAGTTTCAATGACAAGGAATCTAACTGATGTACTTCAGGACTGCTCCATGGTGCAAACTGAAGCATTGGAGGTTAGAATGATCAAGAGATTTGCTTATTATGGATTAATAAATAATGAACAAATCAATTCAGCTAGATGATATTTGCAATGCTGTATCCTTTGGTTGCTTACAGCAAAGCCTTCAGCCAGTTCTCAGTTGTATTATATAATCAGAATAAGAGGCAAAGCCAGAGAAAAGGCTGGAGCTTGGTTTTCACTTTGGGGTGAGTTGGCAGCTTGCCGACCTTGCTCGTAGAACAAGCTACGTAGGTCTGGCTACTAAATCCTCCCAGGCATCCAGCAACAGATTCCTTCACTGCACTTTCCTGTATCAGACTTTTACTTCTTCTGAATTGACTTAGACAATCAACCATCAGATCCAGGCTGTGAGCTGAGACCAGTCAGGCATACATCTTGGCAAAACAGCATTATTTAATGGATCACCTAGAGATGAAAAAGCAGAAAAATCTCAACATGAGCCTGTAGTGTGAGTGCAGCCCGTACAGCAACTAGCAACTGAGTGCTGGGCTGCAGCAAGAGCAGTGTGGGCAGCAGGGCAAGGGAGGGGACTCTGCCCCTTTGCTCTGCTTTACTCAGNGCTGGAGGAGTCCTTGAGTGACCTGTTCTAGTGGGAGGTGTCCCTGCCTATGGCAGGGGGTTGGAACTGGATGAGCTTTGAGGTCCCTTCCAGCTTTACCATTCTATGATTCTCTGATTCTGTAATAAAACCTAAGTGAAGAGAAACAGGGCTTTGTTTCTTTCTGATATGCTCCAAAGACAAAGGCAGGACTCTTCCAACTCTAGACTCTAGACCCCATCACAGCAACTGTGCTCATGCATTGAAAAGGAACATATAAAAGTTTGCTTTTTTTGGTATTTAAGATCTTTTCCTTGTCAGGCTTTACATTTTCTCTGTCAATAAGGATATACAATGTCTTGTGATTTAAATAGCCCATCACATCCAGCAACTGAAGTACTTCACAGCTGGTTAAAACTAGTAGCAAAAGCCTCCCTTGTGTCTAAGGAAGAATACAGTGAGAATAAATCCTGTGTAGTACAAGTTGTTCATTATAAATACTTTAAACAAGTTGAAGTAGTGACAAATACTCACTGACTGAAGAACAAATAAGAACTATTTAAAAGAATTCTTCCTTTCCTCTAAACTTACTGTTTTCTATTCAAGCTGTTCCTAGAGCTTTGCTTCTTTGTTGGTTCTCAAAACCTAGAACTTTGCTTCTTCGTTGGTCCTCAAAACATAAAGCACAAGGCAGGTCACATCGAAGAGGATCGCCATGGGTTGTAATTTATTCCTACACCATTAATGTACTTGGTATTATTATAAGTCATGTGTAAGGAAGAGCATTTTTTTGATAAATTTATCCTTAGTTTGTATGTTGCATCTCCTTTAAAAAACACCTTTGTCAGATGGCATTTGATGGAATGGACTAATTCTGGTTATTCTTGAAGCAGTTTAGACTCCTGCAAGAGGAAAGACCAAGAGAGTCATGAGGAGCTTGGTGTAGTGTGAGATACATCTAAGAGAAACAGGAAACAAAGATATTCCTTAGAGGAACAGAAAAAGAGGCTTCTTAGAGACTTAAGGAATGATGAAGAATTCGCCCCAGATCAGAAAGCCAGAGTTGAGTTAAAGCAGACCTGGAAGCAAGGACTTGTCCTGCAAGGACACAGGGAGCAGAGAATGATTTCTTTTCAAATCTTTTCCTTTCTGCTGAGTTTTCTCAATTTTTTAAATGAGCCTGCTGTCGTTCCTGATCATATAAAAGATTCCACTTGACTTCAAAAGCCTTTTTGATCTTTTTAGGGGCAGACTTGTTTTATTCCAATGAAAACTCTCTGTGAGAGACCAACGTATTCTTACAGCATCTTCAGATGATCAGTGGTGTTGGTGACTGAATAAAAGGGAAAGGTATTCCACTTTTGGCTGAAGGGAATGAAATAGAGACAGTGGTACAGGAAAAACTACAAGAAAAAAATCTAAAGACAAGAGAGAGATCAATTTTCTGGAAAATATTGATTGTAGAGAGAAAAAATTAAAACTACTGAAAGTGTGCTGAGAAGGAAGGGAAGAGGAGCATAAAAAGGGGAGCAGAAATGTAAAAGGAGAATAAGTGTCCATAGGAGACCTCTATTTTTAGATTCGAAAGAATACTGTCCCCATCAGTATCTTCTGTGAAAACAGCAACAAAATTATTAACTTTTTTTAACTAAAAAAGAGTAAAAATACAAAGATAGTACTGAGGACGTTTGCAACTCTTCCCATATCAAGAGATTCTTCTTCAGAGAAGCCTGCCAAAGGGTTCGCTCTCTCTAACACCTAGCATTTGTTTGTTCACACTGACCTAATTTTCAGAAAGCTTTAGGTTTTCCTGTGTATAAGCAATTTATCATGAATACATGCACTGGAATTTGTCATGCATGTACAAGACAGAATTGTCAAGGAACAAAAAAAAAAAAAAAAAGTTTGTGTGTGGAAAAGATGTGTCATTAAGCCATTAAAACAGTCTTGCACACAGTGCCTTGTAAATCAGACCATTTAAATACTAAACTGTGTTAATGCTTTTATGTGTAAAAGAAGTAAGTATGTGTTTATTTAATTTCAGACAGCCAATCCTTCTTTCTTGTCTACATTTAATTTTTTTCTTCTCTTGCATCAAGTACATATAGCTTAACACATTTAGACAGTGATTCTTCAGATGGAGAATCAAATACTACATCAAAGCAGATACAATGCATATATTTAATGGCAGCATTTTGCAAGTGCATTAGAAGTAATAACTGCTCATGAAATCAAATGTAATGAAACTGGGAAAAAGTGTAGAGTAGCTTTAATAAAGTATTTGGGCTGCAAGGAAAAAATATTTAAATTTATAATCAACACACACAAACAAATCACTCGCCAGATTTCATAATATTGTAGTGCTAAGCAAGCTAATTATACATATTAAATATTATTAAAATATCATTTTCCCTTTGAAGTTAACACATTTGTATTAATACAACTATCAAAAATAAAAAAATGTAAAAATGCAAATAGCTAAACCATGCACAATATAAACTACTTAGTCTTGCCAGATGCTTGGACTTTGTGCTGAAGGCTACCAGGGGACAGCAGTAAGCTGCTACTTACAACAAAACAGTAAAAGTAAAGAAGTAAAGAGGTTGGAAAGAGATCTAACTTCCAAGAAATCAGAGAAGGGAGATTTTTTTCAAGGGCTTACAGTGATAAGATGGGAGGTGGGGTGGCTTTAAGCATGAGCAGGGCAGATTTAGATACATATTAGAAAGAAATACTTTACAGTGAGGGTGATAAGACTCTGGCACAGGTTGCCGAGGGAGGTGTTCAGGGCCAGGTTGGATGAGGCCTTGAGCGACCTGTTCTAGTGGGAGGTATCCCTGCCTATGGCAGAGATTTTGGAACTGGATGAGCTTTGAGGCTCCTTTCAATCTAAACCATTTTAGGAATCTATGATTTTCAAAGATTTAGGTTCTGAAGTCAACAGATGAAGAAACAACTATTTTCTTTCACCTTTTTAGAGCCAAAATATACCTGCCCTACATTCACTCCTTCTAGACTGACACAAAGCTGAGGAGAGGCACAAAGTACAACATATAGAATCATGACAATCATAGAATCATGACAATCATAGAGTCATAGAATCACAGAAACAAAGAATCACAGAATCACAGAGTCAGTCAGGGTTGGAAGGGACCACAAGGATCAGTCAGTTCCAACCCCCCTGCCATGGACACTGGACATTAAAACTGTCTTCCAAGCTGTCTGTTTATGACAAGAAAGAATGAATCTTGCTCAAGTTAAAATACCTTTATGTTAAAATATATCAAATGTTTACTAAAGGTAAGTTGTCTTTTAACATGTTAATCCCCAGCATGAGTTTTTGTGTCTGTACTTCTCTGTTGAAGTCAGTTGAGCAACACCAATTTGTACTGTCAGGATATTTTCTGCTGTTTGGGAGAGTAAAAAAGTCTTGCCCAGTCGAGTTAAGTGATATCAGTTTTTATACAATTAATTTAAAGGTCTAATATTTTATCTCCATATAGCTCTTTCATTACTTTATATAAATGTGATTGCTAAATTCAAAGGGTTTTCTTTTATACCTGTGACACTGAAATACTTGTAAGAATTTAAAAGAGAAATATTCTTTTTTTTAAACTGTTTTGCAACTTTTGCTATTCGAAAGCTTTATAGGCAAGAATTTAAACATAATTGTGTTGAAAATTAAGCATATAAACTAAGTACAAAATTGATTTGCATGGAAGGACAGGATGAGGAGACACAGTTTCCAGTTGTGCCATGGATGGATATTAGGAGGAAGTTCTCGACAGAAAGAGTGATTGGCATTGGAATGGGCTGCCCAGGGAGGTGGTGGAGTCGCTGACCCTGGAGGGGTTGAAGCAAAGCCTGGATGGGGCACTTAGTGCCATGGTCTGGTTGATTGGCTAGGGCTGGGTGATAGGTTGGGCTGGATGAGCTTGGAGGTCTCTTCCAACCTGGTTGATTCTATGATTCTAAGTCCATTCTGTAGTGTTTTTGCAGTGCAGGGGTTTATTTTTGGTGTTGCTTTGGTTTGGTTTTGGTTTTTTTCACTGTCTAGCTGACACTGCTTAGAATGAAATGTATAAACTGTTAATACAGTATATATGGAATTCTGTCTTATTATCCAAAGGACTGTGAGGACTTAAGACTCTTGAAGGAACACAATACAACTCTGGGTTTTGAGGCATAAAACAAATGTGCAAGAACTTTCAAAGCAGTGTATTTAATGAATGCATCACAAATAACTTTTAAGGTGCCAAGCGTAAGCATCTGCAGGTACCATGTTTGACTCTTAATAACGAGAGAGGTAATAAAATACTGTCACTAAATTGTACAGTCATGCACGTGGGAAAGAACAACCTCATGGATCAGTATAGGTTGGGGACTGACCTGCTGGAGAACAGTGAAGGGGAGAAGGGCTTGGGAGTCCTGGTGGATGGCATGATGGCCATGAGCCAGCAGTGTGCTCTCGTGGCCAGGAAGGCCAATGCCATTCTGCAGTGTATTAGAAGGGTTGTGGGAGGTTCTCTTTCCCCTCTAC
>WBNM01043540.1:0-23284 GCA_013399055.1 Ramphastos sulfuratus | reverse complement strand
TACCATTCTATGATTCTCTCTGATCAGGGCCAGGTAAAGATGCTTAAGAATCAATGTAACAACAGTGCCTATAATGACTGATGCAGGTCTAGGTGTGTTATTCTTTCTCAAGCTAGAGAGACCCTGGGGCATTCATTCCATCCACATATAGAAATCATCCATCCCTCTCTGTCTTTTCTGCTTGTTTTCTAGGGCTGCTACACAGTATGCGAGGTGAGTGGCTACACCACTTGCTGTACTCATCAGAGAGTCAGTTAAAGTCAGCAAATAGGAACCAGTGTATTCAGTGAGTCTTTGGATCCAGCTTGCTTTTATGTGATGAAGATGAAATGGAAAGATACAGGTGATTTTCAGAAAGTTGATTAACTTCAATCAGGTAGATAACAAACCTATTAAATCAACAAACTATGGCATATCCCCAGGTGCCCCTATGAATCAAGACTTGTAATTTGAAAGTTTTTAATTATTACTTTTAAAATTTCTGGGTTAGTTAGGGTCTAGAAAACATACAGTGATTAATTGCTAGCTAGTCAAGTGCCCATAAAAATGTATTAATCCTCCTGAGAATGATAAATCTTCTTCAAATGAATAGAGACTGAGAATCAAGGATCACATTCTCCAGACTTCTTGATAAATGTTCTTCCTATTATTTCCAATAAGCTTTGATACATGGAGCTGGATAGTTTATTCTTAGTAATTTATCTTTTTTTTCTCCTTGGTATCAGTTCCTCTCTTGCCCTATTTCCTTGGCGGAGAAACACAGCGGAGGTTAGATCACCATCAGTAAAAATAGGCATAATAAAAATCAATTGGGAGATAGCATGTAAGGTCAAATTAATAGCATGGCAGCTGCTTGCTTAGATTAGAAAAAGAGCACTGGAGAATCATGCATTGTGTCTTCTGTACTATGGAAATTCTGCACATCCCTGCCATGAATAATTTCATCTTGTCCTTTGGTAGTACTGGGTCATGTTGTATTATGTATGCTCTACATACCAAGAGCAAAAGAACAAGTTCTGGATGATTTTAATTGGGAACTTCTGCTGAGTGAAATATAGATTAGAAAGCTGTCAGGGCAGAAAGAAATCTGTCTTTTTTTTTTTGTTTAGGTGGATTTTCAGAAGTTTATAGCTTTTTAGCATGATGTTATCCATCCATCCGTCCATTCATCTATCCATCCATCTATCCATGCATTCATCCATCCATCCATCTACCCATCCATTCATCCATCCATCTACCCATCCATCCATCTATCCATCCATCCATCTATCCATCCATCCATCCATTCATCCATCCATCCATCCATCTATCCATTCATCCATCCATCCATCCATCCATCCATCCATCCATCCATCCATGCATTCATCCATCCATCCATCCATCCGTCCACCCATCCATCCGTCCACCTATGCATCCATCCACCCACTCACCCACCCACCCATCCATCCACCCATCCACCCATCCATCCATTCATCCACCCATGCATCCATTCATCCATCCACTTGCTAATTAAAAAAAAAACAAAACTTGGGTACAGCTACACTCAGAGAGTTTTAAGTATTTCTCTTCTGCAGATTATTTTGTAGTTTGTCTAATATTAATTGGATTCATTTCAGTCCAAATAAATAAGGGGAACTAAAAATCCAGAACTGTCTTTTTTTGTTGTTGTTGTGGGTTTTATCTGTTTGTTTGGGTTGTTTTGGGTTTGTTTTTTTTTGTTTGGAGTTTTTTTGGTTGGTTGGTTTGGTTTTCTTCGTTTTTATTTTGCAAGTGATTAGAAATCTGCATAAGCCATCTCAGACATTATTCTTCTCTCCTTCTTTTCCAGTAGTGGAGTTTTCTATTTCAAAATATACAGTCTGTCAGGGAAAAAAAAAAAACAAACCAAAACCCAAAACCCAGTGTACTGCCTCACTATAGAAAATAGAAATCTAGGTGTAACACAAGGAGAAATAACTCTGATGACAGATGCTACAGGCATGGTCATGAATAGAGGAATGGGACATTTCCAAGGCAGTTCCCACTGTTGAATATGCAGAAGGAGGAATGAAAAGATGAGCTTCAAAGCTCTATGGCTGAAACAGTGTAAGGTGCTAGCTATTCAGAGGGGATTTGGAAGTGTATCTCAGAAGGCTGAGGGCAGTGTATGAGTTTGGGAAGGTCACTGTTTGGACAAGAGGATTTTCTGGAACGATGAGATTTAAAATATTTTGTTAAGGTGAGAGTGGAGCTTAAAGGATTTGTCAAAATGAGAGAAGTTTGCAGAGCTTGCTGCCCTCAGAAAGATGAGGAGTGACTTCACTTAGGAGCTGGAGGAGACATATCAGGGTTGATTAATGTAAGAAGGATGTGTTTGGGTTGGTAGGTCAAAAAAACAAAGGATTTGAGATGGAGAAGATGGATCAATCCACTATGCAAATTAAACCTAGGGTCAGTTCTTTTTCCAGCTTATGTGTCATTTTGGAGGAAAGAAGCTTGCAAGATGCTGTGAACAGGGTGTACTGCACTGTGTGGCTGGGAAAATGCATCAATAATGTTCAGACTGCAGAAACTAATGTTTATTCCCAGTTTTCACTCAAGCTGTTTCAGCTCAATATGCTGCAGGACTTTATGGATGTCTGTGATACAATATAAACCACCTTCTTTCTTTTTACAGAGTTAATGGGACGATTTTAAGGGAATTTTCCTTCTAAGTAATAAATTTCTTTAGGGATTAACAGTTTCTTTTGCTTAGGTAGAACATTTATTCCCCAATGATGGGCTGCTTTGATCATTTCAATAAGCTGCCACTACAGTGCTATCACGTTCTCTATCATTTATTCAAGGTTGCTGAAAGAAGACTAAACCTCTTATGAATATTAAGTAATCAGTCATGCTTTTTTTACTACCTTCAATCTACTTCTATTAAGGAAAAGTGGAGAAACAGTGACTTTACTCTAGTCAGTCCTTCTGTGTGTAAAAGCAGATATCACTGGTATTTTGTCAGCCCAGATGGCAAAATCCAGGAGATGAAAAAGGGAGAAGATATGGGGGGCATCTGTAGCATGAAGGGGGTCTTCTGCTGACTCCTTCATGGGTGAATGTCATCTAAGCCAATATTGGACTATTGTACAAATGTCTATTATTATACAATTTATTATTACTGTGTCCAGTTTCGAGATCCCCAGATCAGGAGAGACAGCTGGAAAGAGTCCAGTTGGGAGCCACGAGGATGACTGGAGCACTTGAGCAATCTCCCCTACCGAGAGAGACTGAGAGCCCTGGGGCTGTTTAGTCTGGAGAAGAGAAGACTGAGAGGAGATCTGATCAGTGTGTACAAACACCTGAGGGGTGAGCGTCAAGTGGATGGGGACAATCTTCTTTTGGTGGTCAGCAGCAATAAGACAAGGAACAACAGCTACAAACTGGAACATAGAAGGTTTCACCTCAACACGAGGAGAAACTTCTTTACAGTGAGGGTAACAGAGCAAAGAGAGCACTGGAACAGGCTGCCCAGAGAGGTTGTGGAGTTTCCTTCTCTGGAGACTTTCAAAACCTGCCTGGATGCATTCCTGTGTGAATTACCCTAGGGGATCCTGCCTTGGCAGGGGGGTTTGGTCTTGATGGTGTCTGGAGGTCCCCTCCAACTTCTAAGGTTCTGTGATTCTGTGAATTTTCCATACAATATAATTTTCACTGTAAATAAGACTTGGGAGAATAAACCAAATTTTCCTTACCATAGTTAATAGTTAATCCTTGAAAAAAAAAGTTTTGTTTTTTTTTGGTCATCTATCAGAGTAGCTTTGGCACAATCTCATCCCTCTGCAAAAATATAGGCAAACAGGATCCAGGGATGGGAATGTTTCATGTTGTTAGTGCATTGCTGTGCTGGTTCAATCAAATTTCTTCATGGAGGTTCATGGTTGTTTTCATTATAATGCTATGGTCTTGGTGAAATGTTTGTTCTTGTGGAGGGTTGGTTTTTAAAGCCTGGATTGTTTCCTTCCTGTGGTCCACAGGATGTTCTCTAGCAGGCAGCTAAAGGTAAGTCCCTGGTGGTGTCCTGGTTGCTGCTGTGATTGCTCTTTTTGAGTGGCTGAATTGGACCAGTGCAGTCAGGGTGTGAGGATCCTGGATTATCAGGGTTTTCATAGAGCCATAACATACCAAGTTGGAAGAGACCTTAAGGACCATCTAGTCCAACCTTTCAGGGTAAGCATATAGTTTAAATGAGATGCTCCAACACCCTGTCAAGCTGGGCCTTGAAAATGCCTAATGTAGGGGAATCCACTACTTGTCTCAGGAGCTTATTCCAGTGTCTAATAGTTTGAACAATGAAAGATTTTTTGCTGGCATCCAGTCTGAATCTACCCAGTAGCAACTTGTACCCCATTATGCCTTGTGTTTGCCATTCACCTGGTGCAGCTGTGACCAAAAGCTGTACTCTTTCTCCATCTCCCTTCTCCCAGGCTTCACTAAAAACAGCCTTTCACCTCAGTAGGAGGGATTTGGGCTAGCAGCACTCTCTTCCCTCATTCCAGCTGCCAGAAGCAATGCCATTTCTGCCACGTGGCTTCACTTCATGGCTTGTGGTATCAGAAATGACTTCTCTAGGTGCCCTTTCCAGAGCACAAGTTACTGGTGAACTGAGCAAATCTGGGATTTTGGACTTAATCTGTAATGGTTTGTCTCAAGTTTTACTTCTAGCTCTGATTTGTTCCTACAAACGTTGACCTCTAGAATTCACCCCACATAATGGATATAATGTCATTGCTTCAAAACATGTCATTTGCTCTGCAACAGCCCCAATTACTCAGAGGTTAGTGACTTTGGCCTTTTAAAATGCACTAGCTACAGGAAGTACCATGACCCCAATTACTATAGATATGTCCATGGATCAAAGGCCCTGCAGTCACGCTTCCCCTGGCTAATCATTAACCAGGAGAAACATTGTGGAGTTGTTACTGAGTTTTCTTGAGTTCCTTTAATGGCATGGTCATATATAGCATGTACCTTGTTCCTTTTATCATTAAGGGACTTCCAGAATATCATAGAATCATAGAATGGTAAGATTGAAAGGGACCTCAAGGATCATCCAGTTCCAACCCCCTGCCATAGGCAGGGACACCTCCCACTAGTACAGGTCACTCAAGGCCTCCTCCAACCTGGCCTTGAACACCTCCAGGGAGGGAGCAGCCACAACCTCCCTGGGCAACCTGTGCCAGTGCCTCACCACCCTCACTGGAAAGAACTTCCTCCTAACATCCAGTCTAAATCTCCCCTCTGCCAGTTTAAACCCATTGCCCCTAGTCCTGTCATTACAAGACCTTGTAAATAGTCCCTCCCCAGCCTTCCTGTAGGCCCCCTTCAGATACTGGAAGGCTACTATAAGGTCCCCTCAAAGCCTTCTCTTCTCCAGGCTGCAGAACCCCAACTCTTGTAGCCTGTCCTCATAGCAGAGCTGCTGAAGCCCTCTGATGATCTTCGTGGCCTCCTCTGGACTTGCTCCAACACTTCAATGTCCTTCCTGTGCTGGAGGCTCCAGAACTGCACACAGTACTCCAGGTGGGCTCTGATGAGAGCAGATATCAGTCAGTTAAACCTGACAGGGCTTCTGAAAGGGGCTTGGATTGACCCAGCAGAAACAGAGCTTGAAAATACTTTGGAGAGCACCACCTGTCCCAGTTGCCCCATCCTTATTGGTTGTTCTGTTGGCACAAAAGTAGTGGATAGTAATTTTTTTAATACATAATGTGCAGGATGTTTTAGAGACCTGAAACTGCAGCTAAGTGTGCCTGAGGGAAGAAGCACACATCAGTTCATGTTTCAGCTGTGGGCTTTGCAACAACTCTCCGGATACTTTTCAATGTTGAGAGGGAGAGGGGGAAAAAAGGCATATTTAAAGGTCTCATCACATCACATCTCTGAAGGATAAGTCTTTCTTTGAACCAGGACCTTTCACATGAGCTGTTTCTGAGTTCAAGGTGAATGGAGCTTACTTTAGGGTATGAGCAGTTGGAATATTGTCTTGGTGTATGCACAGATAACTTTCAAGGAAACAGATCCTCACTTGTGGTTTTGGTAGGACAAATAATTTCCAGAGTGCTAGGAACTTCTGTAAATAGGGTGGTGGAGGGGAGCTTTCTGATATGGTTGCTTAACAGTTTTTACAGGAGCAGATAGCTCTTACTGTGTTTGTAGTCAGATCCTATTTTGTACCACCAGGAAATGCATTCCTTTACCCACGCAGTAAATTAAAAAAAAACACACACAGCTACAGAGTAATTTATATAAGCACTGCAAAATTGTGATTATCAGGAAGCCTTGCATTAAAATGTTCATTCCTGATTAGAAGGTGGCATGCTGAGTACTTCAACCCACTTCACACTTCAAATCAAGCTATTATTAGGCAGTCTGTCTATTTGCACTTTCACTTAATGAGAGCTGTTCTTTAGAGATGCAACAATAATGTACCTGATATAAACTTTCATCCAAAAAGTGTGATCTTCTTAGGCATCTCCTTGCAAAATGAAAAGGTGAATCTTGCTTTTGCAGGTGTTGAATGGTAAATTGATATGGTCTATTGATATGAATCCTTTCAGCATATCTTTGTAACTAGCCTTTGGGATACTAAAAGGAGCACATCACAACATCATAGAATAGTTTGGTTGGGAAGGCTACGAGAGTTGGGACTCTGCAGCCTGGAGAAGAGAAGGCTTTGAGGAGACCTTATAGTAGCCTTCCAGTGTCTGATGGGGGCTATAGAAGGGCTGGGGAGGGACTATTGACAAGGTCTTGTAATGACAGGATGAGGAGTAATGGGTTTAAACTGGCAGAGGGGAGACTGAAACTGGATGTTAGGAAGAAGTTCTTTCCAGTGAGGGTGCTGAGGCACTGGCACAGGTTGCCCAGGGAGGTTGTGGCTGCTCCCTCCCTGGAGGTGTTCAAGGCCAGGTTGGATGAGGCCTTGAGTGACCTGTACTAGTGGGAGTTGTTTCTGCCTATGGTGGGGGGTTGGAACTGGGTGATCTTTGAAGTCCCTTCCAACCTAAACCATTCTATTATTCATTCTAAAGGACCTTTTAACAGTCACCTAGTCCAACACCCCTGCAATGACCAGGGACATCAGCAAGATCAGGTTGCTCAGAGCTCTGTCCAACCTCATCTTGAATATTTCCAGGGATAGGGAATCCGACACCTCTGTGGGCAACCCTTTGCAGTGTTACCCCACTCTTACAAAAAAAAAAAGAATTCCTCCTTACACCTTAGAGTGAAGGAACAGGAAATGTGGGATCCTAGGGCTGTATGATTTATAGAATCATGGAATCATGGAGTCATAGAATCATGGAATCATGGAGTCATAGAATCATGGAATCATGGAGTCATAGAATCAGTCATGGTTGGAAGGGACCACAAGGATCATTTAGTTCCACTGCCTCTGCCATGGGCAGAGACACCTCACACTAGATCAGGCTGTCTAGAGCCTCATCCAGCTTGGCCTTAAACTCCTCCAGGGATGAGGCTTCCACCACCTCCCTGTGCAACTCGTTCCAGGATCTCACCACCCTCATCTTTCTTCGTTCTTGAAGAAGAGTTACGTGCTCAGGATCTTTGCCAAAATGCTCAGGGAAGCTGGATTGCAGGAGGGCACTAGAGGTAGATAGCAGTGCATGGAGACAGGTCTACTCCTGTGAGATGGGTCAGCAAAGCAGCCCAGACCCACTGGAGACAGCTCACCTGATTGCATGGGAGCCAGCAGCCAGGCTGCATTGTGTGCTCTCTGCAGTACTCCAAGGAATAACCAGACCTTGGTTGGCTGCAGTGCTCACTGACTTCAAGAGCTTTTCAGTGAGCTCCAAAAGCCTACACTGATGTACTGGAGATCACCCAGTATGAAAATCTCTTTTTCTTGGTGCTTTCCACACACGTTATCAGCATTCACTGCAGCAAACACCTTGCCAAAGCAGAGCCCTGCAGACATCTATGGTGCTACATTTTCTTCTGCTCTGTGGATTGGTGGCAACATTTGCTATCCGCACATTATGCTTGTTGGAACATTTTGGCTTGTTTCTCCTACCTCAGCTTCTCTGGAAGTATTTCTTATGTGACAGCTAGAAAAGTCACAGGGATCATAGGAAGAAAAAAAAGTGTTAAAGGAAGAGTGCTTCTGAGTTTTTTTTTTTTCTTTTTTTTTGCATTCCTTAATTGGAAGTGGTTTTAAATTGGGAAAAAAAAAAAAAGAGGAGTAAAAAAAAAAAAGAAGAACAAATTAACTGAATTTAGAGCCAACCATGGTTTACATTTTACAAATACTCAGAGACAGACAGACTGAAAAATTCCTGCAGTCAAACCTATGACTATTAAGCAGATTCTCTTACAGACTCTTGGATCTTTCTTGGACATGATGTGGTTAAGGGGAAAACACATTAGCTCTTCATTGAAGACAGAAAATACAGTGCTCTGTAAGTAAATGACAAATCATTAATTAATATTTCCTTTATATTTGTATCTACAGACATTCATGAAGATAATGCTCACAAAATAAAGAGCAGAGAGGTTTTTTTTAACATGGCTTATTCTTCAGCCATGAGTTATTCAATTTTATGTCGCTTGCATTTTAAAGATGATTTATTATGAGTCTTTTATGCCACCATTCATTTTACATTTGAAATGGCAGTGATAACCAAGGTGCCTTCAGTGAAATGTCAGCAAAATGAATACCAGAGATTTTGGGCTGATCCTAAAGTGAGACTGGACCGTGCAGGTTTGTGTTGAGATGGTATTTTTTTGCTCTAGCACCTGATAGTTTTTAAGTTCAGGAAAAGCTGGAAGTTTTTAAGGTCAGGTGTGGTGGGTTAGGAATTTCTTCCCACCCACACTATTGAAATTTACCAGACTAGCTCAAACGACTTGGAAGTAAGATGAAGCTATATTTACAGCAAAGCAAACTTACAACCATATACACACAATATATTTACAAGTATTTACAATTATATACAAATCAGAAATAATATGGAAATCCAAATTCCCTCCCAGACAAAGAAACTGCCTAGAAGGGCTCAAAGCTACCCTCTCTTTCTCCCTCTACTTTTGCAGACAGACAAACAAAACAACCAGCAAAGCTTACATTGTTTTAGCCAAGATTAGAGGAGGGATACTGGAACAGATTGAAGGAGAAGCTAAAGGGTGCAGCGTCGCAGACCAGAGTGGGAGAAATTGTTGACATTTTGGCTTTTTATCCCTCTCAGCCAACCAATGAATGATATAGACCTCATCATTATTTTCTTTTCACAACCAATGATCTAATTTCTCTCATGAAAATACTCCAATTAGCTTCAACCCAGCACTCCAGGCTGGATGGGGCTCTGGGCAACCTGACCTAGTGTGAGGTGTCCCTGCCTATGGCAGGAAGGTTGGAGCTAGATGATTCTTGAGGTCCCTTCAAGCCTTGACAATTCTATGAGTCTATATGTATGGGGGACATCTGCATTAGGGTGGGGGTCACTTCTGGTGATAAGGACCACTATTCATCAGCACAGCTCCTTCCTTGTGGTATGACTTCAAGCACATGGTACCTCAAGGAGAGCTAGCACAGAGGACACTCTGTCTGCCTTCTGCTACTGAATAAGTCTGTGCTTGTGAATGACAAGCCTCAGTGGTCCAAAGGTGCAAACTCTCAATGTACAAAATTCATTACCTTGCATTACTTAGGACTCTGGGCTGAATTGCTGATCATGGTGAATAAAAAAATGAAGAGGGGAAGAGAGGGAACAGTACTGATGGTTCCCATTACTTCCTGCTGGGGCTACTCCCAGTGCCCACTGAAATGTGTAGCAAAACAGAACTCATCTTTGGAGAAAGGAAGTACTCTGCAACTGGCTTCCAGACTTCCCTCAGTGACACTGTCACAATCATAGAATCACATAATTGGAAGGGACCTTAAGGATCATCCAGTTCCAACCCCTCTGTCACAGGCAGGGACACCTCCCACTAGATCAGGTTGCTCAGAGCCACATCCAGCCTGGCCTTAAACACCTCCAGGGATGGGGCTTATAGCACCTCCCTGGGCAACCTGTTCCAGTGTCTCACCACCCTCATGGTGAAGAACTTCTTAACATCCAATCTGATTCTACTCACTTCTGTTCCCTTGCCCCTAGTCCTATCATCACACGACATCCTGAAAAGTTCCTCACCAGCTTTCCTGTAGGCCTCCTTCAGATACTGGAAGCTCTCCTCGGAGCCTTCTCTTTACACCGAACAGCCCCAGCTCTCTCAATCTCTCTCCATAGCAAAAGAGCTCCAGCCCTCTGATCATCCTTGTGGCCCTTCAGTGGACACATTCCAGCATGTCCATAACTTTCTTGTATCACAACCCTGCAGTAAAAAAGCTACCACTAGGAAGAAAAAAATTTCTCCTCTTAGGAACATTCAGGGTTGCAATAGGAATAACTCACCTGGTGTGCATGCTTCTGCTCTGCTGCTTCAAAAAGGCTGGATTGTAAGAGCAGGAATTCTGTCAGTTTTATAGTACTTTGTATTATCCAAATCTGACAATGTAGTTTTTTTAGTGGTTGTGCTGCTGATTACCTCCAGTCTAACAATAATGACTTACTCTGCTCTGGGAATTCTCTATGCTTTAAGAAGGAGATATACAAATAGTCTGTGGTTTGTGAGCTTTCTCAGCTTCACTCTCCCCATGTCCTACAGAAGCATAATGATTTGAACTTCCATGCACTAAAAATTTAAGGTAATGTATGCTCATTCATGCTCTGAGAAACAACACTCAGGGACTCAAAACTGCTTCACACATTGCCAGCTTGTGTAATGTTTTCCACTCAGTGGGTAATAGATGATAATGGAGCAAGTCACTAAGAGATAACAAAGCTTGCCAGAAGTGTACAGACATAACCAAATTAAGACACTCTGCACCCTTAAGTTTTCAGTCTACCTTGGCAACACTAATGAACTTTAAATAGTAGAACAGTTCAAGCTTTTCTTTTTTAAAGCAAACTTTGTGTAACCTTTTGCTCAAATTAAACACAGTTCTCTACATTTTCTTACTTTCCAATAGGTTGTATTTTTGGTTTTTGTTTGTTTTTTTTTTTCTCTGTGCTGAACTCAATAATGAATTGTTTCCTCTGATTCATGGGTAAGGAGTACTTCCTCAATTTTTTTTTTTCTTTCTTTTCAGTTTGACACTGGAAATGAACCCACAGAGTAGAAATCCAGGCTGAGTCAGCCTTCACATCAGTTTCTCTGAAAGAACCACCCTTATTTTCAATTATCCAAAGCAGTGGCTGCTAAAGTATTGATGCTTCTAAGCCACAGAAATCAGAAATTAGTTACTGAGGCAGATTGCCTTGCTGTGCTTCCATTTTCAAATGTAATTCCACTGAGGAGATACTTGATTTTCTCATTAAGCCTTTTTTTTTCCAAAGGGCAAATCAAAATGGAGAACTTTCTTGGACATTCAGTTCTTTTGCACAGTGCAGTTTTATGGGGGAGGAATTAAAGAACTCAAAATATTGTGATTCTTTGAGGACACTATTTGACCTCTCTATGAATAGGTCTTTTGCAAGAATCTTGGCTTTACAAAATCAGCTGGTGAACCTTGTCAAGCAGAGATTTTTTTTCCTCTTTCTTTCTTTATTCCTGTAATGAGTGCAGGATCATTATGGAGAAGTGCTGTGATTGCAGTCAGAGTTTGTGGATGAGCTCCAGAGCTCCTGCCCTAAAAGTCAGCCCAGACAGACTGTTTCTGGTGCTTCTAGAACATTTCAGGTGGCAAATCAGTGAAGGGTCTGTGGGTAAATCCCCATAAATTATTTCATTTAGCCTTACTCTTGTG
The DNA here is from genome assembly GCA_013399055.1 of Ramphastos sulfuratus. Classification (NCBI taxonomy): domain Eukaryota; kingdom Metazoa; phylum Chordata; class Aves; order Piciformes; family Ramphastidae; genus Ramphastos; species Ramphastos sulfuratus. The sequence continues at coordinate 11,457 of WBNM01043540.1, read as the reverse complement.
CTTTTAGCTTCCTGAATTAGGTACCTAATTGTTCACAAAATGTGTTAGGAAAAAATTAGTTACAAATTGGGCATCTGTTATATACTGGAATAGACAATGAGCAGACAAATGTGGACTCAATGTTATCTACCAGCATCTCAGATGTCTGTGTGTGGCTAAGAAACCTACAATGTGCTCAGCATGAAGGGAGTTGTCTGAACTGAATCTCTTTTCATAGGTGAAATCATAGAATCATAGAATGGTAAGGTTGGAAGGAGACCTCAAGGATCATCTAGTTCCAACCCCCTGCCATAGGAAATGCAGTGACCGTGGCAGAGTTTATCTCATCCTGTATCTGTATCCAGGAATGCAAACCCATCTGGGTTCATATTCAACATCTCCCCTTGCCTGCTCTAATTATATCAACAGTTTGAGTCCAGTTCTTGGCTAGAGCTGCAAGGAGTGGGACACATTGGATGAAGTGCCCAAAGTGGGAGTCCTACTCCCTAGGTCCTGAAAGATGCCTGGACAAGAATGTTTTGGTTCTGTTGATCCTATTCAGCAGCTCATATGCTGTGCACCAGCACACAGAGAAGCTGCAGAACTTAATTTCTGCAGACTTTGAACAAATAGGAATGAGAAATCACTGTGTGAGGCAGCATCTTAGAGACGGCTTGTAGGACGTGGGTGCTTACATTTCTCTGTACATCTAGCCTTAGGTGTCACACTCGTTCAACAGCTGTTCTAAAACGTATTAATTTCACCAGTGCAACGAGATAGTGTCCCTGGTGTTGTGTATATGTACTACATGAAAAGAAAGGACTGTAAAGTGGACCTGAACTTCCCCAGACAAATAGCTTCCTCACAGTTGCAAGATGCTCAGAGCCGCTCAGCTGCTTTGCTCACATTTACCATGTCTGTTACCTGCATGTGCAGTCTTTATGCCTGTGACTGGATTGCTGGTCTTCCACAGGTGGCTCACAAAGTACTGAAGACCTAAAATCCCACCAGTATTTATGGAGTTATCTAAGGTTCCCATAACAGCAGCTCCATGGACTGGTGCATCCCACCCTGAAATGGACCAGTAGCAGTTCCTCGCAGAATACTTCAGGTATGGGTTGTACCCAGTTTGAATGGGATGCACTGAAAATAACAGAAATGCTGACAAAACAAGAAGGACTTTGCATCAATCTCAAGCAGTTAATTATTCAACACACCTTACCCAGGCATTGTCCTTGATTTACTCTCCTATTTTCTATTTAATGTCAGACATCTCTCAGTGCCTTAATTTGTCCATCCATAAATATAGATTGGCTATTACATATTGAAGTAATACCAGAGTAATCCTTATTATATTAAGTTTCACCTTAAGAGCAACCATTTCTCTATTTTGAATCGATAATTGTTTATTAAAGTTTGGCTTAGGACTTCTACATAATATATATGCCTTGCTTCTTCAATAGCACCTTTGAAACTTTTAAAGTTTTGAAACCTTTCCACTTCAATTTGTAGTTTATGCTTAGGAGAAAATTGATTTTGCTTGTAATCCAAGAACACCTTCATTTTCTTTCAGATAAAAGAAACAATGATATCACGATCTTCATGAAGCTGGGACAGAACCCCTGTGTTTGCAGGCAGAATCCCTGTGTGTGNAATACCAAAAGCCTCTTGTAATCATTAATTGCCTTCTGCCATAAGCAGAAAGGATCACTAGATGGATGCAAGGAGTTCAAGCGGCGTATTGACAGCAAGCGGTGCACTGACCGCAAAGCCTTCTCTGCCAGTTTGAGTTCAATTAATGTATATATTTACTACTTATTCCTAGATCCTCTTATAACCTGTATATAATTTCCATAACTGATGCCTAGAACCTGTTATTATTATTAAATTGGTGATCGGGGTGACACGAGTTCTGAATAGTTAATATTAATAAACTATATTAATATTTTTAAAGTATCACCTCGCAGTAATTAATTACCTCTTCCCCTACAGTTTGGGGGCAGAATCCCTGTGTTTGCAGATGATGCAATGGCTTTCTAGGAAAAAAAAAAAGTTGTAAGTGGAATCACAGAAGTTTCAAACCCCCTGATGCATCACTGATGAAATCTGAAGTTTATCATTGGCATCTCCATTGACCAGGTTAGTTGTACATCTATATAGATATTATGTACACATTCAGTGCTTCCTTCTGAATATATGATTTAGGATATTCCCTTATGTGAGACACTCAAAAGAGGGAGAAAACTTGAACCTATTAAAAAAACACATGGAGGATGAGAGAGTAGTTTTTCTATGAACAAACTGTTTATAATATCTGTATCTTCTATTTAATATCTAAGACATCTCTGATATTACTTTATTAAATACAAGCCAGTGCACAGCTCCTGGTGTGATAAAGTAGTTATGATGTGCAACTGAGAAAAATCCCTCCAAGGATGTTGCCTTCTTTTCAGTTCTTTGAATCCATCAGAGTATTTAGTTAATGAAGAGTATTCCCAACAGACAGTAAAAGAATAAAGCACAGATTCAGGCACATCTCTGGTGTATTATTCCCTCAGAGAGCTGCAACCCAGACTCTGGGGATGATGTGCCAAAGATAATCACTATGCATGTCTAGTGTCTTATTCTCTTTTACCACGTTTCTTCTGCTGGTTACTATCACATACAAAACAGCAGGTAAACAACAACAACAACAAAAAAAAGGTTGCTAAGAGCTTGTTTGGTTTGAGGTTCTGCAGCCATGCAACTAAATACATCTATATTAAAAAACCCCCACTTTTTATTTTAATCTTACACAATAAAAACAACACAGTTAAACATGCAAGAAGGATGGCATAAAGTAACTTAAATTCTGGAAGCTTTTTTTTCATATGTCTTGTAGGAGAAGGTGGTGAAATTTGTTTCAAGATGTTTCAGATGGTTAAGTCTTATTAAAGCTTTAAGAAATAAGCTACAAAGGGAGTGTTAAAAAGCCTGTAAGCAACCATAGTCTGAGATTTCAGCAAATATCCCAAGTCCTACAATAATAATGATCAGAATTCAAAACTGATGATATCAGAGAGGTTTTGCTTAGATTTATTTGTGGGTTTTTTTGGGTTTTTTTGGTTTTTTTTTTTTTTTGGTCAGCTGGGCTTGTGTGTTGCAATATACTAGCAAAAGTAATGAAATCTATTCTCTTGGATTTCTCCAGCTAGATCTTGCCTCCAGCTGAGCAAACGGTCCAGAAGGAATTAAGGGCCAGTGGGTTTCATTTGGACCTCTTGGTATGTGGTAAAACAAGGGCCAATTTCAGATTCAGATAATAGGGGAAATATTTTAATTGAATCCAGGTATAACCCCATGACAATCACTGTTATTTCTGGGTTTGAACCAGAAGGCAAATTGGTTTGCAGTTTGTTCTGGGAATGTGCTCTACAGAGTCTCCTAATTCCTTGGTTTATTTGGCTTCTTCCATAGGAAAAGTTACCTGTTAATGCTGCTCCTCTGAGTTCTGCAGGGAACTGGAAGCAAAGCAATATTGTTTAACTTGTGTGTTTTCTGCTTGTCATCAACTAAAAGCACCATGCACCAGCCAGCAACTAAGCACCATGCAGCTGCTCATTCACCCTTCCCCCCTCCCAATGAGATGGGAAGGAGAATGGAAAAAATGGAAAACTGAGATAAGAACAGATAATAACTAAACTAAACTATAATGATAACAATAAAATATAATAATAGTAATAAACCAAATAACAATAATTATAGTAGTAATGAGAAGGAATATGACATAAAGAGAGAGAAATGAAACCCCAGAAAAGGCAAGTGATGCACAGTGCACTTGCTCACCACCTGCTGACCCATACCTGAGCAGTGATCTGCCCCTCCTGGCCACGTCCCCTCAGTTTATACAATGAGCTTTACATTCCGTGGTATGGAATATCCCTTTGGCTAGTTTGGGTCAGCTGTTCTGGCTGTGCTCTCTCTCAGCTTCATGTGCACCTACTCACTATCAGAGCATGGGAAACTGAAAAATCTTTAACTTGGGATAAGTGCTACTTAGCAACAACTACAACATCACTGTGTTACCAATGTTGTTCTCACACTAAATCCAAAACACTGTACCACCCAGTAGGAAGAAAATTAACTCTATCCCAGCCCAAACCAAGACAGGAGTCAAGGCTTTGCACTGTTCAAGGTGTTTCCCACAGGTTCACTGCAAGACTTGGGATAGACTATGTGTTAAAATAAATTCTAGTTCTGAATTAAATCAGATCTGTATCAGGTCCATCCATCAGGAGTAACTAATGAGAAGCTGCAAACAGATTAAGATTAAAAAGAATAAATCTCCTTCAGACCACATTTCCTTTCCCCATCTCTGAGCACTTCATTTTGGCTATGACATTATGATAAAGTACAGGACTGGAGCAAGAGAGAAGTGTTGGCAATCAAAATCAGGTGATGTAGCATCTCCGGCCAGGAAATCTCATCCTAAACTTTTCCTTCTGGAAAGGTCTATGCAGGCTGTGAGGAGATTACAATCATCACAGAAACATTGAGACGCTGAACAGGCACTTTTCTAACCTTTGGATGATTGACTTTCCACACACTACTGCAACGTGGCAAAGTATCATGATGGTTATTTTGAGAGGCAAAAGTTGGCAGCTGTGACGAGCATGACTCAGGGCCTATGTTGACAGCTTGTAAGTGGAATCATGCTGCCTTTACTGGACATGTGAGAACAGGAGTTTGTGCTTGTCACCCACACCCCATCCTGACTGCAGCTGTCTGGAGTGCATCGCAGCTGGTGGGTCTCAGAACTGTGGGAACCTAGGCAAGGAGAGCTTGCAGGGCCAGAATAAAAGTTCAGTTCCTTTCACTCTCTTTGGTCCTGGTGGAAAGGAAAGTGTCAGTAAGAAAATAGTAGTGACATAAAAGCAATCCATTTACAAAACTCCATTATTGCTGGAGGTCCTGTAGTTCTTCTAGTGATGGATTGCATCACTTGTGGAGAAGAGTATTGGCCAGACTTTCTTTAGAATGTTGAAGACCTTCAGGGTCAAAAGCATTTGCAATTGCACACTTCAAATGTTTTTTTTTTTTTTTTTTCTTCCATTCTTGTTACTTTAGGAGAAAATAAAATGACTTTTGTTTAAATGTAATTAACAAAGAAATGCTGAGGTTGGCATTTGAAAGCCTGGATTCAAGTCACTCAGATGAACTTTTAAAGATCCATCCATAATTCCCTAAAACATTTGTGCAGGAGCAATATTTTTGCCCAGTCCTTCCAAGAATGTATGCATCTTTTTCTTTTCTTTAGACTGGTGGCCTCTTTTCTCCTTGGTATGTCTTCTCATTTAGAATTCCAAATCTATTTTCTCATGCTGCCAAAGAGAACAGAAGGCTCTCTAGTGTTTTCTTTACCATTTTAAAATCTCAAGCAAACCTGAAAACTGTAAGAAATCACTTTAAAAGAGCTATATTAAATGAATGCTGCAGCAGGAATAAGGCCTTCTCCCTAAAGAAAGACAAAATAAAATGAGAAAAGACTTGTCAAATAACCATCATATTTCTCCAGGTAGAGATGAAACACTGACTGTCATGTCCAAGACTATTTATATTAGTCAAAGTCTTGAGCTCAAGAACCTAAACATCTTTGTGTTTGAAGATCAAATGTGAGGCTTTAGTTTTACCTCATGTCTAACTGACAGTATTGTAAGTTACCTGGCATGCTAACAGCTGCCTAGTCAAGCCAGATGCATAGCAAAGGCAAAAATCTCTCATGCCACTGACTCCAGTTCTTCCTATTCCCAGGTAGCCAAGGAGGAGCAGGTGCACACATCTGCTCCTCGCACCCAGTCAAAATCTTTCCCCATGTAGTCTAACAAATTCATGTTCCTTGCTGCTCAACTTGCAATCCACAAAAACATGTGAGTGATGTCTTTCTGATGTCCCTCCAGGTAAGCCCTTCCAGGAGTGCCTTGGTTTGTTTTTCACCATTGTAACAGTTGCTAACAGAAATGCTAATGTGAAGATTTATAGCAACTTGCATTATATCCTGTGGTTTGTTTTTCTTTTGTTTGTTTGTTTGTTTGGTTTTGGTGGCTTTTTTTTTTCCCCCGTACAGATACAACTTTCCCAGACTTCCCATTATGAAAAGCAATTTTCCTAGGCTTGATTGCATTCAAAAGCAAAATTATTTGGAAGGTTTGAGCAAAGTTTCATAAGAGGCTTTTAGATGAGTTGAGAATGAGGAGTATAGGAAACTTGGTAAGGTCACAGGACATGACCCTGCTGCCACAGATGTTAACAATTATGGTTGAAAAGTCCTCCCAGAGGATCTGGAACTGGAGACAGGGACTGTTGCTCTGCAATCCTTGTGTAGATGGAGTTGCCAATGGTGTAAGTTACACAATGGTGTAATGCTGGTGCAAAGTACAGATCCCAAACCAAGAAGACAGCATGAGTCCAGTCTTTTCAGTTGATTCTTCTCAGCAAAGCACCACACACAAAACTTGCCTGATTATTGTGGGTGGGAGAAAGCAAAGCATCCACCAAGTCATAGAATCATAGAATCATAGAATCATAGAATGGTAAGGTTGGAAGGGACCTTAAGGATCATCTAGTTCCAAACCCCTGCCATAGGCAAGGACACCTCCCACTACCACAGGTTACTCAAGGCCTCATCCAACCTGGCCTTGAACACTTCCAGGGAGGGAGCAGCCACAACCTCCCTGGGCAACCTGTGCCAGTGTCTCACCACCCTCACTGTAAACAACTTCCTCCTGACATCCAGTCTAAATCTTCCCTCTGCCAGTTTAAACCCATTGCCCCTTGTCCTGTCATTGCAAGACCTTGTAAATAGTCCCTCCCCAGCCTTCCCATAGGCCCCCTTCAGATACTGGAAGGCTACTCTAAGGTCTCCTGGAAACCTTCTCTTCTCCAGTCCTTATTTTGCATCTTTCCATAACTTCAATTTTCTTGGTACACTTTCATTTGAAAAAAACCCTAAATCAACAGAAACTCAACAACTGCAGAGACCAGGACTCTCTCAGTCTTGATGCTGGAACTGGACTGCTAATGATGAAGGAGATAACGTTCTTTCTGTCTGCATCTGTGTTGTGACAAAAGTTTGTTGCAAAATTAGCTTTATGTGCTATGCAAGAATCCTCAGGCATCAGTAATGTGGAAATGGATGATGGTGGAAAGATATTTGAGAGCTTAACATGTCACTTTTGCTAACTTTTTTTGGCACCCATTCTGTTCTCCAGAAGAGAGAGCTGCTTCTGCCACACCTTGTGCTGTATTTCACAGCAGGTTCATTGACTAGAACCAGGGACGACCATTATGGGAGCAAGGTATCAATACTTGCAAGGTATGTAACTAAGTGTTCAAGTTACAGCTCAAGCAAACAGGTGTGCTTGGTTGTGGGGATTGATACAGATGAAGTTTCACTGTCCTTATTCTTTGGAGACAGCACTGAAAGGGAACACTGATAAGGACCCGGAGCAGTTTGTGAACTACGAATCAAGGCAATAGAAAGACTTTGATGCCCAATTAATGAGGACTTACTCCTCATCCTCCTAACATCTGCTCTAACACCTGGCCCCTTTTTTATGGTTTTGGCCTTGTGGAGGAAGGCAGCTGTGTTTTAGACTGTGGGAGAATGCTTTCTGTTTATGCCAGTTACTATAAGGCTGTCTGTTGTTTCCCTGTCTATGTGCTGTACCCACTGTGATGAAGTTAAATAAACCCTCAGATTATTAGGATAAACATTCTCATTTCATTCTCATTCAACATCCTGTAATGACAGGATAAGGAGTAATAGGTTTAAACTAGAAGAGGGGAGATTCAATGTTAGGAAAGGGTTCTTTACAGTGAGGGTGCTGAAACACTGGCACAGGTCGCCCAGGGAGGTTGTGGCTGCTCCCTCCCTGGAGGTGTTCGAGGCCAGGTTAGATGAGGCCTTGAGTGACCTGTTCTAGTGGGAGGTGTCCCTGCCTATGGCAGGGGGTTGGAACTGGATGATCCTTGAGGTCCCTTCCAACCTAAACCATTCTATGATCCTATGATTCTATGATTTAAGTTCTCACTGGATCTAAAGTGTGGACCTTGAATTCCTCCCACACTTGGTAAGGATTTTGAATGCCTGGCTGTTTTCAGATCTGTGAAATGTGTGCAGCCAAAACTGGCTCTAAGTATCAGGACAACCACGTTATCCCAGAGGGTAGAATAACAACAGTGTCAGACTCCTGTTCTAAGAAGAATAGCTCAAAGTTCCCTAGAGGTAGCTAATTCAGGAGCTGCTGGTTAAGACTAACAAGGACAGCTCAGGTGAAGAGTGAAAGGACTGCATGATCCACTTTGTTTGAAAGGATGGTGCAATCTGTAATGCAACCAGCAATCTACTACCTGAACTGAACTGCTGGTCACTGGTACATCACATGCAGCTTCCTCATGGCTCAGAACAGGATGTGCAAAAGAAAAGTGACTGCAGTGTATGAGGCAGGGTGAATCCCCAATGTCTTCATCTCCAAAATACGTAATGTTTATATCTGCTGCATCTGCTCCTTCTTTTAGTTCAAACATTCAAACATCACAAAACATTCACAGTTTCTTGCTTACAAAACATTCATAGTTTGTAGTCTAAGCAAGAACTATGTGTATCGTACTCTAGTATCTTTTTCTCTATGCAAACATTTTGAGTAACTGTGATATAAAGAGATGCTGGCAGGCCTCCAGGAAGAATTCAGGATGCAAGTTATACAGCCTGAGTTCTTATGGTTCAGCAAACTACAGCTCTTTTTGTCTGGAAGATCCTACAGTTCCTTTATAATATCTGGACATCCAACAGTAATGTCTTTGGTTTGCTGTACAAGCCACCAACACAGAAGNCGGTGCCTCCACCACCTCCCTGGGCTGCCCATTCCAATGCCAATCACTCTCTCTGTGAAGAACTTCCTCCTGATATCCAGCCTAGACCTCCCATGGCACAACTTGAGACTGTGTCCCCTTGTTCTGTTGCTGGTTCATGGACTCCAGCTTGGAAATCACGTGCCCTGCCAGGTTTCGGAGTTTCTCCCTACACACACTGGATTGACCAGACTAACTCAGATGGCTGGAAGTTAAGGAGTTAAGGTTTATATTTGCAGCTTAGCACGATTTACAAGCATATCTATACAATATATTACAGATATTTGCAACTATATACAGTAATATACAAGTTAAAGGTAATACGGAAAAATGAAACCCCTCCCAGCAGCCAGACTGCCCAAGAGGGGCTTCCAACTAACCCACCTCCTTCTTTCCATCCCCTCCCTTATCTCAGAATGTCCCTTACACGCAGAGTGTGCTGGAAAGGTCAGTGAGAGGTGTTAGAAGCAGAATGATTAGTTGGGAATATGCAGGTTCAGGCAGAAGAGTTAATATGGTGACAACCAGGCAGAGACTGACTTCATCTTTGTGTCCTCATTTTTATATGGCTCAGCAGAACAAATGGGTAATATAGACATCACTATATTTTCTTTTCACAGCCAATAATCTAATTTCTGTCATTAAAATATTCCAATTAGCCTCATACCAGCACAGCTGAAACAGGCAGATGTCTAACTTCTCCCAGAAGTCCTATAATACATTGAATTACATGATCTTCCTGGGTCATCCTGAGTTCTTTCTCCCACTAAAAGAGAAGATCAAGGATAGAAATTATTATGTCTGTCTCAAGTCTTGTAATGTGAGAAATTAAGTGGTGAGCCTTGGAATTATAGGAAAAAAGTTAGAGAGGACACTGTCAGTGCCATTATGGTTCAGGACATTGGTCTGGTGGAGAAGTCTCTGTAGGCTTAGCAGAAGTCAATGGAGAACAGTTTCCAAGAGATATACCTGCATTCCCATCTGGTCCTGGACCTTAAGACTTTCCCTATTTATGTCAGTTAATGGATGTAAAAAATTGTTATTCAATATTATATGATTCCCCTTGACAGGATTCCTCTACTGATTGATCCACTCAGTTCCTAAGGCTACAATTGTCCATGACAGTATAACCTGTATCTCTCCAGTTTTCATCATGCCCTACAACTTTTCCCTGCTTTCTTTTCCCTGAAGCCTCATTTGCAGCAGATGAATGCGATTCAACTACTGCATCTGGTTGGCAGGGGAAAGGATCCTGGTGCACAGACGTTCTTTCAACCTGTGAAGTGATTAGCAGTCCTTCAAAATAAAAGGCACTAATGAACCAAAACCCAACAAGTATTCCTTCAGAATAATACAGCACTTTCAGTCTTACTTTTCCTTTGCAGCTTTGTCTTTTAAGTGGCTTAAAAAGCAACTTCTGAGGGTGTTTTTATCCCTGGAAGTTGTTCAGAGGGAGTACCTTTTTTGAAGAAGGAGTTAATGAGGTTCTCAGTCCATCTGCCAGGCTCCTCTCCCACCCCAACTTCTCGAGAATAAAATAGCTCAGATTAGTGTCACCTTTCATTATCCTCCCTGGGAGCTAAGACAGGTCATCTCTCCCCTAAGCAGAACAGGTGATGAAATGTTTATCCAGTTAAATTATCTAAGCTGGATTCCAGCATGCAGATGATGAGGGCATAGAAAGCAGAGTATGTTTGCATTCATATGCATGTCTCTGTGTGTGTGTGTGTTCAGATTGCAGGACAGGCAAATGGTTCCTTGGGTTGCAAGGCTGAACTAAGTCAATCTCTGAGGGTTAGAGTAGCCTTCCCTTATACTAGTGTGGTGGGTTAGGAACTCCATACCCCCCCACCCCCCAGCTGAAATTTACCAGAACAGTTCAGATGGCTTGGAAGTAAGATGGAAGCTATATTTGCAGCAAAGCTAAATTTACAAGCATATATACACAATATACTTATATGTATTTACAATTACATGCAAATTGCAAGTCATACAGAAAATCCAAACTCCCTCCTGGACAAAGGAACTGCCCAGAAGGGGCTCAAAGCCTCTGTCTATCTCTCTTCCAGACAGAAACCAAAACAACCAGTCAGCAAAGCTTACTTGTTATTTGTTAGTGGAGAGACTAGAGAGGAGAGAAATGAATAGTGAAGTGACCCAGAGAAAAAGTGGGACAAATTGTTTACATTTTTGTCCCTCCCAGAAAACCGACGAATGACACAGACTTCATCATTATTTTCTTTGCACAACCAATGTTCTAATTTCTCTCATTAAAATATTCCAATCAGCCTCAAAGCAGCACAATCAGTCACCAAGCTGTGCTGGAATTTTCAACATACAGCTATGCTGGCCACAAAGATGACAATTGCTCTCTTCCTTCCTCTGAGTGCCCTTAACCTGATGGAAATGATGCAGCAGACTCACTGTTATGGCACTGCAAAAGCAGTTCATGGTCCAGCAGGCTATTAAGTGCAAACACCAAACTGATGTATTGAGCTCTCTCTGTTGGGTATGTTCAAGGCACATACATCCTTCTCTGGGAGCTTCTGGTGGTGAATGGAGATAAATCAGTGTGCTGGTTTGAGCTAA
>WBNM01043536.1:0-11182 GCA_013399055.1 Ramphastos sulfuratus | reverse complement strand
AGAGGGAGGAGAACCTCCCTACAACTGCTCAACCTTCTTTGCTTGATGCATTCCTGGATATCATTGGCTCTCCAGGCCACAAGGGCATATTGCAGTCCCATTGATAACTTGTCCACTATGACTCCAAGGTCTTTCTCCATGGGACTGCTTTCCAGCAGAACAACCCTGTACCTTTACTGGTGCTTGGTGTTATTTCTCCCCAGATGCAGGGCTCTACTCTTGTCCTTGATTTTTGTGAGGTTCACCTTCATCCAGCTCTTCAGCCTATCCAGATCTTATTGGATGGCAGCATAGCCTGACGGGTGTCAGCCAACCCTCCCAGTTTCGTATCATCAGTGAACTTGCTGAGGATACATTCAATCCTCTCATTCAGAGTGTTGATGAAGATACTGAACAAAACTGCCAGGGGAACACCACTGGCCACAGGCTCCTGGACTCTGCAACTCTGATCACAACTCACTGAACTCTGTTGTTGAGCTTGTTATCAATCCTTCTCACAGTTTAGACATCTAACCCACTTCTCTTGAGTTTCCTTTTGAGGATGTTACATGAGACAGTATTAAAAGCCTTTTTGAAGTTAAGGTAGATGATATCCACTGCTCCTCCTTCAACTGTCTTACTTGGTAAAAGATAGAGATGCCATCTCAAAAGCACCCTCTTGGGAGAGCTATCTTACATATATTTCCTTGTTAAGCTACTACATTTTAATTTTTTTTCTTTAGGTCTGTAGTAGTCAGCCTAATTAAAATAGTCAGCCTGTAGTCAGTCTAATTAAAATTCTAATCAGAATTACAACTTCTATTAGGAGTTGTGATGAATCCAGCTTCCCAAAACCACTAAACAGGTTTTGTAGGGGAAAGATGGGCTGAAGAGGAAGGTAAAGTGAGAAAACAGTGAAAAGAAGGGCTATCAGCAACCAGGAGAAAACATTTCCTACCTTATAGCACCCAAAAGAATCAGGTTTTTTTCCTCAACCTTTAAGCTCAGGAAAAAGCCCCACATTTGCTTTTCCTCAAATTATCTTACCTTAATGCCACTTCTCAGTAGAAATAAAGAGGGTTGAGATATCACATTTTTTAACAGGTTGTGATTTATTTTCACATATAAGCTCAAAGGGGTTACGTTACCTGTCCTACCATTGTTTCCCAGCATGGCCCCCTGGGAACATCTGCAGGGTCCACCTGTATCGGAGGAGCAGTTGAATTTTCTGGAATCGTACCATTGTACAGACTGGCTTCCCATATTGTCATATTATACTTTACTATCTTTTCTTCTTCCAACTACAAAAGAAATATATTGGGGGGGGAGGCGGAGAAAGCAACATGAGCTTGTCAGCAACTCACAACCCTTTCTACTCCAAGACTTCCATTACCATCCTAGATACGGGTACGATTTACAGTATAGAAAGAAAATAACTGCTTTTGTTGTCTATGACTGGCTAGAAATCCTCCTCTTTGTCCAATTACACACCAAAACATTGAAGAAAGGTAAATATCTTGCCTTGAGATTGATTTCATCCATTAGGGCAATAATGAAAGTGTAGAGATTGCCAAGAAAAAGAGCAAAGATTCGTCCCAGCTNAGTTTAGAGAAGTTAGAGACAAGTTCTTTTATTATTATTACTGATTTGGGAGAATACATTTCTCTTAGGTTTTGATTCATTGAAAAGCAAAATCCACTCTGTGAGTCACAAGATGTTTTCAGAACAGAAGAAAGGGAGGGAAACTCAATTGTAATTTACTGCAGATGGATATATGAGATCTCTTTTTATGTTTTTGTGTATCAATTGAATCTCTGAAATAATCAAATGCTAGTTATTCTGACTAGTAGCTATGCTTTAACCAAAATTATATCACTTAGCAAAACCTCTTTCCTGTACTGTTTTATACTGTATCTCTACCTCATATTCCCATCAGACACACAGATCTTCTATAAGAAGCATTCTTACTAAAACATTGCACTAATTTAAATTTATCTGAGATACTCCCCAAAGTTAATTTGAGATGTCACAAAATTATAGAATCACAGGATATCCCAAGCTGGGAGGACCTATAAGGATCATTCAGGCCCACTCCTTGCTCTTTGCAAGACTACCTAAAACTAACCCATACAACAACCAAGAGCGCTGTAGAACTCCTGACAGTTTAGTATTATGACCACTTCCCTGGGGAGCCTGTTCCAGTGATCAATCACCCTCTCAGTGAACAACCTTTTCATAATGTCCAGTCTGAACTTTCCCTGATGCAGCTTCATTCCATTTCTTTGTGTCCTGTTGCTGGACACCAGATCATCATCTCCCCTTTCACTGCCCCCTGCTGTGCAGACAATAATATTGTCACCACTCAGCCTTCTCTTCAAGCTGAACGAGCCAAGGCATGATGCCCTCAAAGTCTCTCCCCATCTTGTTTAATGTTGTCAATAGTTTAATGTCCATCTTCTCTTGAGGAACCTGAAACTGCACACAGTACTCGAGGTGGAGATGCACCAGAGCAACTCCATCCACCAGCTAGCAATGCTGTGCTTCAAAGCACTCCAGCATGTGGTTGCTTTTTAGGCTACCAAGACCATCAAACCTAAGACTTTATAGCAAACATAGTTCAACATGGTAAGTCTGTAGGAGTCACAAACAACCATGAATCTTAAAATTCAAATGTATTTTAACAGGCTATATGTCCTGTTTATCAATAGAAATATTCAATCCTGTCATGATACTGATGAATCTCAAATCAGAATCCTCATTGAATCTGAGGTCTCAGATCCTCCTGTTGCAGAAAGTTCCAGGGATAAATGTGTGCAGAAGATGTCCTGTGCCACACCAGGGTTGGTCTAGCGAAAGGTGATGCAAAGGGATTAGCAAGAAGAGGTGAACATATATGAATAGTAAGTCCTAGATTCCAGCTCCATCAGTTTCAGTACTTGTTCAGCCAGGTATGGTTTTCACATATTTAGTAACCTCCAGAGGATTTGCCTTTCATGCCTTAGATCAGTCTTCCTTTAGACAGATGTAAATTTTGGCATTCATTGCATCACCTTCTACTATTCCTTCCCTTTTGCTTTTTCTGAGACAGGCTTCTGCTCAATTAATTTGTTGTAGTTCTGATACTGGAAAACACAGTGAATCTGTATTTTGAAGAAAATGCATGTCCTTTAGGCAGGTTTAAATATAGTACCTGATTACTTTATTGAAACTTTCCTTGTTGGTGCATGGCAACAATAACAGAAGTCACTGTTTGTCTTAAAAACATTCAGTATTTTTATATATTTTTATTATATTCTGTCTTTTCTAACCACTTATCTGAAGGAAGCTCATTCTGTCTTAGTTGCTTTCTATCTGCATTTTTGCATACCTTGACTATTAATGCCCCCCGTCTCAAAAGCTCCCCCTCTCAAAGGATGTTATTAAGAGAACAGGTGAAATGAGATACAGAAACTGGCAAAGCTGAGAAGTGAGAAATTACCACAACCAGAAATGCAAGGCTTTGCTGAGACAAAACGTAGCACACTGACTTTTCAAAGCCCCCAAACTATGTGAACTTATATATTTGAAAAGTATAAACATTTTTCAAATAGTTTCATAGATATAACATTTTTTAGTTGATTTTGAAGGATTTTGCTGAAGAAAGAAATCCATAGAATCTTAGCCACCTTAACATAGTCTGATTTCAGAAAGGAGCTGATTTGTATTCTGGACTTCTTGTTAACTTGACATTTAGCTACTGAAACAGATACTCTTCCTTTTTATTTATCACTGAGTGTTTCACTACTCTGTGTGACTTAAAAATTATGAAATGGTTAACTAGAAAGGAGGCTGAATGGCACTGTGGGTATGGTCAAATTACAACTGATAGCCATTGTGGCCTTGTATTCGCTACTTGCTCAGTGAATCTCAAAAGCCTCCTCTCCCTACTGAGACAGAATTTTCCCTAAGGCAAGAGAAGTAGGCACTAATTACTGAAATTTTGGTCCAAAACACATTTTATCTCTCTGTGACATTAACTGCTTTAGACAGCAGGTCTCTACATCATACTCTGAATGCTAGGAAGTTACTGCTTACACAAGCTTTTCCAGCTGCTATGAATCTGGTGAGAAATTCTGTTAGCACAGAATTTCTGTTACCAAATGTTACCACATTTAAGCACCAGTATCCAGGCATAATGTTGTACCAACACAACATTAAATATTGAACACTGCCTGCTCATTGGTTACATGATAAGTTCATTGAAAGCAACTAGTCTAAGTAAAATAAATCATAAATCATGTTTTCCACTAATAAAGATTATAGTAGTTATAATTTGACTTATGTTTCCAGTAAATACATTTCCATTAAAAAGAAAAAACAAAAGTAAGTAGAAATAGAAATTATATTTCATAACAATAAAAACTCCCCTATGATTTCTAGAATTAGAGCATTGACAACATGGTTTAATAACATCAGTACAAATGTACTCCATTTACACTACTAGGTGTATAAAAGTAAATAGCAGATTATTCTCTGGTAGAATATCTGTTGAGTTCTTTCAGGTGGCAAGATGCTTATACTACCTCCTAACTGTGTTAACTACCTTCTATAAATGAGTAAAGTCAATTTTGTTCACCATTTTTCATCCAATTTCCGAACACATTATCACAGGAGTCAGTGCAATTATTCTCCATTTTGCCAGAATCTCTGGAATTGTGGGGAAATTGTTACATAGTGCAGCATTTTCATTTCTCCTTGATCAGTCACCAAGCTACAGCCATGTACAAGGAGTGACACAAAGGCTGATGACATGCCTCAGCTGTCCCAGCTTGCCTGTTTCCACTAATTTGCTGTTCTGCAATTTGCTGTTCTCCTTGACACTCTAGGAAATTTCATCTGAACCACGATCTGATAGAACTAGCTACCGACGAAATGGAGAGGGAAGTAAGAAATTTACAAAGTTGTGTCAGAAGAGGATAGAGAGGAAAAGGTCTTTTCCACAAAGCCACCTTTATTAGGCTGGGAGCTTCAGGAACAGATGACATAAAATGCACTTACGCTGGACGGCTCCAAGGACAATGTAATTACTTGCAAATGTTTTTTTAATCCCTTAATACTATCCCTTAGTTTTCAGTGTAACAAAAAAAGAAAAAAATCCTACAGAATGAGTTTAATATTTTTATGAAAAACGTACGCTTTACATACTGTTCCTTGAATTGTATTCAAGAGCTGCATTTGCATTTTTCTAAATAGCATATTAAGTGTTTATGTTTTTTTTCGATCTCAGTTAATTTACTAATGATACAAGCCTGAGAAAGTTTGCTCTAGAAAGGAAATGTTTAAATAGCTGCTACATGGAAGTCAAATATGTGTTATTAAATATTAATATTAAATCAAGAGCAGCATTTCATACCTCACAAATAATGTTTGTTGCCCATCAAGAAGAAAAATTCTTTAGCCATATAATGGCAATATTGCCTTAAGCACTTCCCTTTACAGGCACACCTGCTCCAGATCTTAGTTCTATGATACAGAGTCTCCTTAGCAGTATTTTTTCATAAAGCACACAAAAGTAAAATAACGAATGTAAACATACATATGTTTAACTTCTTTGCAGGTGGCAGCAGAAGAAAACATAACAGTTTTCAGCAGCACAGCCTTTGTTAGCACAAATCTGTTACCACACCTTTCAGCTGAGAAAAAGCTGAATTCCTCCTGACCTGTCTTCAGTCTGTTGACGCCCTTTGAGCTTGTGTTGCTTTAAGCCAAATAGTTTTGTACGTGACATTTCTTTTCCATAAAATCAAAATGTAGTTATTTTTATTCAGTAGTTTAACCTAATCTCAACAGCCTTTTACAATATACAATGCCTTTGCTAAGAAAATAAAACCTACCTAGGTTTTCACATAGCAACTGTGACATTAGAAGCATATTGCACAGTTACAGGACATGCTGTCACTGTCATTACACATCTCTATCAGGCAGACCTGTGTCTGCTCTGGAAAAGTAGATTAAGCACAAAAGAATGGTATTGGACTCTCAGACTGGGCAGTTGGAACCAGAAGGTATGTGTTTCATTCTGTGGCTAAACCGCAGAGTTGTATCCTTGAGGCCCCAGGCAAATCTGAATAGGCCCACAAACCAGTCGTTTTGCTTGGGGCAGTATCAGGAAGAAAGGAACAGGAGAGTGGGTTCTGTGAAGAGATCTTGTGAGTCCATAGACTGACTGGAAAACAATCTTAACACAGAAAAGGAAAAATAAAGGCCTCAAACAAAAACAAAACACAAGAGGACATTTGAAAGAATCGACTAAGGAATAATATTTTTAATGAAACAGGAAGCAGAGAAACAAGAGAATTCTTTTGTTATAAATTTACCATCCATACTTATTATTTGAATGCTCTATGGAAAAACAGGGGGAAAAAAGGCAACATGCAGAGCAGAGGAACACAGTTTCAAACCACATCTATTTCAGAAATTTGCTAGCACGAACTTCATTTCTTTCCCACCACCCGTAGTTCTCCAGACCTTCCAGCGCAAATTTTTGGGATCTTCTAACAACAAAAAAGATGAGGTAGCCACTCCCAGCAAGTGTGCATAGAGCTAAGAAGTTAGCAAGAACCCTCAGGAATCGAGTCAAATGGATATTTTCTTCTTTTCGGCTTTCCTGCTCCTCCACGATAGCTTCCTGCACTTGTTAGGAAGAAAAGAATATTATGAGTACTTTGAACCACATTGCTTCCCTAGTTGTTAAAAGTCAAATAAATTACAAAAATGCAAATGAACATTTGAGCATCGTGTTTTGAGATAAGCTTACATTGTCTCGTAAAATCTGATTTGGATCTTAGTGTTTCCTGAGATTTTGATTGCCAGGGTTCATGCTGTTTCTATTGAGTGTTGGTGGATATATCACCACTACAGAAAAGAAAGGTGTAGTATGTTGTTGGATAGTGCGGATAGTGTTTGGTCCTCCATCTCCAATTTCCATCCTGACCCCAAAGTATAAATACATTCCTTAGCATAGATAGATAGGATATATCCTTTCACTCTTTTCATAGCAGTGCATCCTAAATTCTGTTCCAAAGTCTTCACCCAATGACTCTTGAAATCACTATACTCCTATAAACTACAAGAGGACTGAGAAAGCTTTGTATTGCCTTGAAAACTAGGCTATATTTCAGAATTATTATGAAAAGAAAAAGATTATCTTATGCAAGGACAGTAACCTTTTTTCATCCTGATAGGCAAGTATACCCTCAAAATTCTGAGGCAAGTTCTTCTGACATGACAGCCCCTTATAGATGATATTTCTACTTTGTCGTGCAGTATCTTTTTTGTGTAGTATGATGTTGGTAAAATTTTGCCACCATTTTAAAAAAGTTTTTCATAAGAATACTGTAGAAACTGGCAACCATCCAAAATGAGAAAAAGGAGATTGTTTTTACAGCAGAATCATTTTTGTAAAACTATTACTGCAGTCACAGAGGACACAGAAGATTCCACTAATGCCTTTTTAAATTTTTTTCCCCCACAATCAGATCAAAATAGCTAAAATGGCAGGGCACGAAGGCTTAGACTCAGAAGTATATTGAATTGCCAGTTCTAGTTTAAGCTTCTTGGCCACAGCCACAGTTAATACGCAATCTTAGTTTCATTTGATTTGCACCAGTGTGAAAGATAAATGAGGCTAACTCTCTTTATTGAGCTCTATTTTACCTTAAAACTTGTTGTGATGGAGGCAAATTTATTATCTGCTGTCTCAGGATTGCCAATGAGGTAGTCCCAGCTTGTGAACATTTTCCAGCTGAAATTAAAACTAGTATCATCCCCACCACCATCATCATTTGCATTCTTTGCCATTCTACAAAATTCAGAAAAACACGGAAAGACCTTGTTAGAGATAGTTCTACTGTGTGAGTCTAACCATCAGATTCTTCCTACACATTAATGTTGTTCTGGAAAAAAAAAAAAAAGATATTGCAGTCAGTTGTGTTACACTAAATCTGGAAAGTTCAGTCCAAAAGAAGACAGAAATATGGAGACTTTCATATTTAAAAAAACTCATGAGCTCACAATACATCTTGTTATGAGATAAATGTAATTCATTAACACCTTAGAGAAACTCTGGTGGGTAAGAAACTCAGTAGGAAAACAATACCAAGAAGATTTCTCAGATAGAAAGCTACAGAGTATCCTGAATTACAACTGGTTTTACCAGAGACTTAATAAAGAGGAAAAACAAAATTAAAATAACAACCCAGTACAAAACCTGGTTATGTCATATAAAAGTATCACTGTTACAGCTTACTATCTTGTCTCTCATCTTCTATGCAATTCTATGTACCATAAACAAGATTTATAGAAGTATCCAGAAATGGTGAATTATTTCTTCAATGACTTGACTTGATCTTGACTACTAACTTTCTTATTTAAAAGTGTTGTCATTCATATAATAATAGTAATCTTGATTCTGCATACTTATCACTTAATTAAAAACATTAAACACAAAGATTACTCCATCTTTATATAAGATTAGTCTATCTTTGTATATTGGTAGGGTATAAACTATTTAGTCTTCAGTGTTGCATTGATTCCTTGGTCAGAAAAAGGTAAAGTTCACTGATTTTAAAGTTCACTGATCCATTCAGATTTATGTTATTAATATCCATACAGTCTCCATATCATATTTTTAGTAGTCCAGTAAAATATATGCTTGCTCAGAAAATCCTTCTGAGCTGTCATAAATTAATACCAATGTGGTTGGTATTTTTTTTACTGCTCATTATACAGAAATTGCAGAGATCATAAAAGGTTTTTGGTAAGATCTGCCCTGCTAATGGTTTCTGGAGTAAGATAATTTTTTCTCTGGTAACTAAAGTCAACACTCTTGGGGTATTATTTCTTTGACACCAGCAATATTTTTGTGTTATGTTGTGTACTGGGAGAGCTGCAGCGAGAAGTCCTAAATCTAAATATGTCCTCTGAGTAGGAAAATAATTATTATAATCTTCACTAACTCTAACTCTTTTATGTAGACATTGCCTTTCCCAGATCTCAGTCAAGAGCAGAGAAAAAGGTGGCACTTTCTCTCACACTGCTTTTATTTCCTGTGTCTGCTCAGTTGCTTTCTGGAGAAGCAGCACTGTGCTGGTTTGAGGCTGGTTGAAGATTACAAGAACAGTTCCTAAGTGCAACTGAACATTTACTAATACTAGTGTAATATATCCAGATGTAAAGTTAACATGTTCGATGTATTTTTCCTCAAGGATATTCCTTTGTCTGGGCCACAGGGATTTTCTCCTAGGAGGTTGGGGGGTTTAAGGGTTTGATTTTCAGTTTGGGGGTTTTTGGTTTGATTAGTTTTACTGTTGTTATTGGGGTTTTGTTTGCTTGCCTAATTGACAGGCTTTTCTAATCTCAGCTACATCATCAAAAAATATTTTTAGATGTACTTTTGAGCTAAACTGGATACATAGGGATTTTTCTTTTGACATAATGCTTCATGTCCTGTCAAGGACACTGTGTAGTATTAAAAAAATTAGTGCTCGTGCAAGTGAAAAGTATGGACTTCAAGGGGAAAAAAAAGACAGTGGAAATAGCTTAACTGTCTCTATTCTCAAATGTCCTTGCACTTTGACCTGCAATGGTCTGACTTTTTTCCCAGAGGCACCTTTTAAAGCCGCCACTATATCTAACTGTATCATTGTGTTTACCTTGCTTGAATCAAACTTATTAAAGATTGCATTCACTAGCATCCATTCACTAGTATCCTATCTCATTAGAAACTATCAAAGTTAACACAGTTTATTCCAATAGCAAGTTTGGCTATAAAATAAAATTTCATTTAAATTCTGATTCTAAGACAAAATTCAGGTCCAGAATTTGAAAGACAAAAGCTAATATTTCACCAAATATTTGATTAGGCACTGTTTCACTTATATTTCCTACTGTTTTAACATTATGTACTTAGCATTATATTAAGAACAGTTTTCACACTGTCAGAAATTACTTCACATTCTACAGAACATTTAAATCCTTACTATGGCCAGTAGCATTAATTCTTTTAAAACACTGTACGGATATGACCTAATCTCTAGGTCATATCTAAGTCTTGCTGAGAATCATTTACTGAAAACTGTGAGTTACACAAAATTACTTACCATGTGCTTCTTTCTCTCTTAGGTTTTTTTCCTTCATAAAAGAATTTAATTCACATAAGGTATCATTAAAGGCAGAACAATTGAATTTCATAAATGTTCCCTACTTTCACAATGCCGCAACACAGCTGCTGCTGCCAAACAATAGGTACATAAATATAGGTTGAAGGAACTTTGCATTACTTTGACCTTGCACTGTCCTGCTCTTGCAGTCATCATATTTTTTAAAACTCTCATTGGTTAACAGTGAAATTATCTGCCTTTTTGAACATTGTTTATTCCATATACAGAAAGAACTTACGTTCGAATGACAATCATAAAACTGTAGCCAATAGTCCCAACTCCAACAAGGAAATATGAAAGCGGCATTCTAAACTTGAGCCATCCAATTGTCCTCTGGTTATTGTAATACCCATAGAACAGTACAGAATATTGTGCAAAACCCTGAAAAGTCAGCAAAATTTATAATGTCATGTCTGTGAAATATGCATTTACCAATAGCATTGTACTAAAACATTCATTTCAATTCATTCAAAACAGTTGTAAGTATCACTATAATATATCTCACAGGACAAAAGAAATCCCTCCTTCATTTAGAAGACATAGGGTATTTCATGCCAACTTTCAAATCTTTCAATTTAAAACTATTTACAGGCATTCCATTTGCTGTTCAAAGAATCAAAACATTTTCATCCACAAACTTCTCGTAGTAAAACCAAAAATATTTTGGTTTACAAAGGTGCTTTATCAATTACTTGCAGATAAAACACCAGATTTCACATTTCTAAAATTTAATTGCACAGCCTATTATATAAAATTCTCATATATCTCAAATCCTATATGCTCCCCACTGATGAGTGAAGACTGGGTTAGGGATCAGTTACATAAATTGAACGTTCACAAGTCCATAGGACCTGATGAGATGCACTCAAGTGCTGAGAGAACTAGCTGATGTTGTCGCTCTGCCAATCTCCTTCATCTTTGCAAAGTTGTGGCAGACAGGAGAGGTGCCTGAGGAATGGAGGTGAGCCAGTGTCACCACTGTTTTCAAAAAGGGTAAGAAAGAG
>WBNM01043533.1:3115-37720 GCA_013399055.1 Ramphastos sulfuratus | reverse complement strand
TCTTAAATTGAGGGGTCCAGAACAGGACTCAAGGTGTGGTCAAAAAGTGCTGAGTGCGGGGGCAGAATGATCTCTCTGGTCCTGCTGGTCACACTATTCCTGATCCAGGCCAGGATGTCATTGGCCTTCTTGGCCACCTGGGCACACTGCTGACTCACAGTGTTTCAGTTGTCTTTTATGTATTTCCCATACAGAAAAACCCAGGCTCCTTTTTGTTAAGGAGCTTGGAGCTAAGGTTTAGTCCTTTGGCGAAGAAAAGACATTGAACCCATGCCTGAAGCCCTGTACCTCTCTAGAGCCGCTCAGGGGCCCAAAGCAGGACCAGAGACAAAATCATAGAACCATCCAGGTTGGAAGGGACCCTCAGGATCACCAAGTCCAACCTATAACATTACTCTACAAGATTAATCTTAAACCATATCCCTAAGTGCACATCCAGATGACCCTTAAACACATCCAGTGTGGGTGACCCAACCATTCTCATCCCTTGCAGCAATGGGTTTGTAGGGAGCTGGGTGTTGGGGTAATGGAGACTATGCTCCCACAGTGGTCTGCTTGGGTTCTATGTCAAGAACAAAAGGTTATTTGTTACAGAAAGAGTGACTTATCAGTATCTGTATGTGAAAATAAAAATAGTGCAGGGAATACACAAAAAAAACTGATTTGGGAGTTTGGACCTTGACAAAGCTAATGAGATTTTCATTTTAAAACACTTTTGTGGTTCTTTCTTGGATGTATTGTTTATGTCCCAGGCACCCAGTTACAGAACTAGAGGACATAGTCTCAAACTGTGCCAGGGGAGGTTTAGGCTGGATGTTAGGAAGAAGTTCTACATGGAAAGAGTGATTGGCATTGGAATAGGCTGCCCAGGAGGGTGGTGGAGTCACCGTCTCTGGAGGTGTTTAAGAGGAGGCTGGATGAGGCACTTAGTGTCATGGGTTAGTTAATTAGAGGGGTTCGGTGATAAGTTGGACTCGATGATCCTAGAGAGGTCTTTTCCAACTTGGTTAATTCTGTGATTCTGGCATATCAGAAAGAAAAAAAAGCATCCTAGTTTGCAAACACAGAGATGAAGTTAAACTCCAGCTCTAAATGAAGCTCTGTATGTTTAGCTCGTATATGGGGCTAAACTACAGCAATTATTCTATCACACAATGCGTCTTCCTCCAGTAGAGAAAGGGAGTAATGAAAAGGACAGAAACCCTACAGGTTGAAATTGAAACAGATTTAATGAAACAGCCAAATTAATGCCAATTTCAAGGCAAGGTATATAAAGCTATACTCATCTCAGCAAAAGCGTGGTAGTGACATAAGTAGTAGTAGTCCCAGCAACACCACCACAGGGTTAGAAAGTCCTTTACAAATATTGTGGAAAGTCTTTATATTGCCACCAATATGGTGGATATCTGTCAAAGTCCAGAGAACAGAGATTAACAGCATCTCTGTCCAGAGGAGCAAGATTTGTTCTTCTAGATTTCCATGTTGTGAAATTAAGGTGCAAGCGAGACCAGATAGCACCACACAACTATTTATTAAAGGATAAAGTTGAACAAAACAGAGGGAGAGAGGGAAGAGGGGGGAGAGGGAACAACAGAGAAAAAGAGAAGAGCAGGAAAGGAAAAGAGCAGCGATTATATTACCATCAGCCAAAGATGGGGAGCAGAGAGATGTGTGCCTGGCCCAGGGATGTTCTTCTGTGGAGCTGTTCTGCGGGAGTTGTTCCTTGAATTCTTCTGGTGGACGTGCCCAGGTGGTGGTGTTCTGGTAGAGGTGCTCATGTGGAGGTGCTCCTGTAGAGGTGCTCTGGTGGAGGTGCTCCGGTGGAGGTTCTCGTCTTGGCAGGCATTGTTCATGTTTCTTTTTATACAGGTTTTTAGACTGATGTCCAGGTGCAGCTCCCCAGGACATCTTCCTGTGTATTCTCATGAGTTTGGAGGGGTCTGGCAGTGGCACTGGGGAGGGCCTCTGCCCCCTCCCTGCGCCCCTTACCTGTCCCTACCCCAAATATGCATAAGCCTTTTCTCTTCAGGGTAGCTGGTGTAAGGTGTCCACATCCTGGGAATTCAAGCCAGACCGGAGCCTGGAAAGTCCACAAAGACACTGTATCTCTGTTGATTTGCATCTGGGCTAAGTTCAAGAAGTCCGCAAAGGTGCTGTTTGCATCCCTGAGCTTTCAGCCAGGAACCTGGGCTGAGTCTGGGAAGGTAACAAAGGCAATTTTTATCTTTGTTGATTTGAGCAAGGGAGAGATGATGTAGACTCTCACAATATCTTAATCCCATTTTACAGAGAGTGAAAACAAATTAGAAAGATGGTGTTTTTAGTTGCCATTGTGCTTCTGTCTCTAGAGAAAAGTTACTTTTTTTTCTCCACTCTTTGATGCACAATCAGAGAATCACAGAATGTTAGGGGTTGCAAGGGACTTTCCGAGATCATCCATGAATGATCACCAAAGCAGAATCAACTAGGGCAAGCCACACAGGAATGTATTTAGGTGAGTTTTGAGTGTCCAGAGAGGTGTACTCCACAACCTCTCTGGGCAGCCATCATCCTCACCATAAAGAAGTGTCTTCTCACACTGAGGTAGAACCTCCTGTGCTCTAGCTTTTACCCATTGCTCCTTGTCCTGGCACCATCAACAAGAGACTCACACCTTCATCTTGACACTCACTCTTCAGGTATTTATAGGCAGTGATATGTCACATTCACTACTTTACATAGCCTTCACAGAGACAGTCTCTGCCTTCCCTGCAACTAAAGAAGGAAAACAACCCCAAAATCACAGTTGTGATTCAGCTTGCAGTTGCTCTGTGAAGCATGTTCTTTCTCTTGGTGCAACACCTCATTAAAGTCAAAAGAGCACATGCAGAGAAGTTCACACGGGGTAATTTGTCAAAGGTGGCATTGGGAATAAAATGAAAATTTGTGGCAGACTCAGTGGTTAGGACAGGAGCTAAAATTAACCATAATCAGAAACTTGGTAGGTACTTGTTGAATTTGTACTTTATGAAGCACCTTCCCCTTGCGGATATTCTAAAGGAGGAATGAGCTGCCTCATTCCTCACATCAACCACTGGAAATTCAGTGGGGCTCTGCTTTGGCACTGTAATGTGCTGTGCCTCCAGCATTGGGTAAGTGGCAGGAGCCCAAACTGACTGTCTCCATCACCTTTAGGACAGGCAGCACTAGGCTGGCCACTGAATGTAGATCACTGTACATCCTCCCAAAGTCCAACTCCATGAAAAGCAATTCAGGAGATCTGGAGGGAGAAAGGAGTTCAGTCCTTATCCAGTGATGTTATTCCTTGGGTAATAGGACATGCTTTGATCAGAAATCCCCAAAACCCAGGGCGTGGATTGTTAATTCAAGCCCACTCAAACCCACAGAATCCCCAAGAGAGGCAAACACCCCCATGGCTTGAGAGTAGCCCTGAGGAGAGGGACTTGGGGATGCTGGTGGCTCAATATGAGCCACCAGTGTGCTCTTGCAGCCCAGAAAGCCAACCAAAGCCTGGGCTGCAGCAGGAGAAGTGTGGGCAGCAGGGCGAGGGAAGGGATTCTCCTCCTCTGCACTGATGAGACCCCACCTGGAGTACTGCATCCAGTCCTGGAGCCTCTATTATGAGAAGGCTATGGATGTGCTGGAAGATGTCCAGAGAAGGGCCCTGAGGATGATCAGAGGGCTGGAGCTGCTCTGCTATGAGGAGAGACTGAGGGAGTTGGGGTTGTTCAGTCTGGAGAGGAGAGGCCTCCAAGCTGACCTTATTGTGACCTTTCAGTATCTTATGGGGGCCTACAAGAAATCTGGGGACTTTTTAGGCTGTCAGGTAGTAATAGGACTGGGGGAAAGGAACGAAACTAGAAATGGGTAGATGCAGACTGGATGTTAGGAAGAAGTTCTTCACCATTAGGGTGGTGAGACCCTGGAACTGGTTTCCCAGGGAGGTGATGGAAGCCTCATCCCTGGAGGTGTTTAAGGCCAGGCTGGATGAGACTCTAGGCAGCCTGATGTAGTGTGAGGTGTCCCTGCCCATGGCAGGGGAGATTGGACCTAGCTGATCCTTGTGGTCCCTTCCAACCCTGACTGGTTTTATGATTTTATGATTCTATGATTCTATGATTCTATGCCCCTACCCATGGCACAGTGAGGAGAGTGCTGTAATTTCAGACTTGTGTGCATGGAGCACTAACCCAAAAAGACAACCTGTTCTGCAGATTCAAGTCTTAGGTGGAAGGAAAGTCAGAAAGAAGTACCAGTAACACCATTTCTTGCAGCAATGCTCATTTACATCTTCACATCCTCTCTGGGGTGCAATGAGCTTGTTTTTGCACAGCCCCTGGGAGGGTCTAGGTGTTTGCAATCCTCTTATTCCTTTCTGTTTCTCCATTGCCCTTCAGCTGCTCAATTGCAGTGCAAAATGTTATTTGGAGAGTTTTGGGACATTGTTTTTTCCAGAACAGGTGTTGTACAGCGGAGTTAGGACTTTTGCGTGCACAGCAGAAAAACACACTGGCTACAGTTTCTTTAATTCGGCAGTAATGGAGTGGGATTTAATTTAATTTAGTTAAATATTGTTGCTTGACAGAATGAAATATGATCTCTAAGGTAGAGATTAAAGCTGGTGGACCTAGTGAAAACTGTTTCAGGTTTTTAATTAGTCTTTTGGTGAATTATGCTAATTAAATTTGTCAGACAATTACGGGATATAGCCCTTGTGTAGAAACTGATAACAGTCAGCCATTCATCTCCTATCTACTAGCTGTTATATTCTCTAGATAAAAATCACCTGTCACAGGGAAAAAAAAAAAAAACCAGTGTTCAAAATATTGAATTTGATGTACAATCACCTAATTAACTTTTTCTTGGAGAAAGATGGAGTAGGTGCAGAAATAGCTCTAATTTACAGAGCTTTTGCCAAACTGTGCTGTTGGGCACACCTAAGATTGTACGTGAATGTATTTTACTGGAGTGAGGACCTGGCAGAAAACATTATTTGGGAAGGGGAGGGGTGAGAAGGCAAGGCAAGGCAAGGCAAGGATTTTTCTATTTCCACCCCCCCAGTTTTCACTAACAGATAACTGCCCATCTACTGGACAAAATATTACTTCAGCATCTTAATAACTTGGCTGCACATAAAAATACTTTTCATGTTGCACCTTGGCTTCAAACTGTTGATTTTTTCTTAGTAACAGCAATAAAATGAAAGTCAACACACAATAGTTTCTCTTACCAGACCTCAGTGACCTAAAATATGTAACCTCCTTTGGAATTAGATTAACCACAGTGGTTTCCAATGGATATTATTTATACTTCCATACATGTAAACATTGTCCACTCATCTATAGGGAAAATTTTTGGTAGTATTAGAATTTTATATTGTACATGTCGAAACTTGCATTTCAGATCTCTGCAGTCATATAGAAGAAGAGGATTCTTGACCTTATAAACTGTCATTGGCAATTTCATAAATGGGCAATAGTAGCTAGCAGTTGAATTTAATTTTTTTTTCCTGCACAATAACCATATTCCTGCTACTGATAAAGATAATAAAGAAGCAAACCAAGATTACAAACACCAGGTAGCTTTATTCTATTTAAGGTTCTTTGATGGAATGATTTTGAAAATCAAACATTTAAAAACTTTTGGTAACACAAAACCCCTCTCAGGTGTTTGAGAAATGCTTTTTTTCCCATGTAGGATGCTAAGAACCAGAGCTTGGCCCTCATGACTGCACCCTGCTGCTTCACCAATCTTGTGAGCCAGTTTTGTGGCTGTCCCTCTCCACAGTCAGGACAGTCCATCTGCAGGAAGATGATGTGACAGGGCATTAAGGCAGATATGCCCACTATAATTGACGACTATGCTCGTGAACATCTAAAGAATCTGAACGTGCACAAGTCCATGGGACCTGACGAGATCCACCCAAGGGTNGGGACCTGGACAGGCTGCAGAGGTGGGCCCAGGCCAACCTCAGGACATTCAACAAAGTGTAAGGTCCTGCACCTGAGTAGGCACAATCCGAAGCACAACTCCAGGCTGAGTGGTGAATGGTTGAGAGCAGCCCTGAGGAAAAGGCCCTGGGGGTCTGGGATGATGAAAAGCTCAACATGAGCCTGCAGTGTGAGTGCAGCCCAGACAGCAACTGTGTGCTGGGCTGCAGCAAGAGCAGTGTGGGCAGCAGGGCAAGGGAGGGTATTCTGCCCCTCTGCTCTGCTCTCCTCAGACTCCACGTTGAGGTCTGCATGCAGTTCTGGAGCCCCAAAGACAAGAAGGTCATGGAAGTGTTGGAGACAGTCCAGAGGAGGCCACAAAGATGCTCAGAGGGCTGCAGCAGCTCTGCTTGAGGACAGGCTACAAGAGTTGGGCCTCTGCAGCCTGGAGTAGAGAAGGCTTTGAGGAGACCTTGGAGTGGCCTTCTGGTATCTGAAGGGGGCTACAGGAGGGTTGGGAAAGAACTATTGACAAGGTCTTGTAATGATAGGACGAGAAGGAATGGGTTGGAACCGGCAGAGGTGAGATTGAAACTGGGTGTTAGAAAGAAATTCTTTGCAGTGAGGATGGTGAGACACTGGCACAGGTTGCCCAGGAAGGTTGTGGATCATAGAATCACTGAATGTGATTGAAGAACTTCCCTGGAAGTGTTCAAGGCCAGGTTGGATGAGGTTTTGAGCAACCTCTTCTAGTGGGAGGTGTCCCTTGCTAATGGCAAGGGGTTGGAACTGGATGAGCTTTGAGGTCACTTCCAACCTAAACCATTCTGTGATTCTGTGATTCTTTCTAAGTTGCCACTTTTGAGCAATCTATGAATAGCAATTGCAGCCACGAGAACTTCTCTTGGCCTACTAGCCAGAGCCCTTCTAATACACCCCAGAACAGCATTGCCCCTCCTAGCCACAAGAACACATTGCTGGCTCATGGTCAACATCCCATCAACTAGGACCCCCAGATCCTTTTTACCTTCACTGCCTTCCAACAGGTGAGTCCCCAGCCTATCCTGCTCCCTGGGGTTGTTCTCTCCCAGGTCCATGACTTTACACTTGCCCTTGTTGAATTTCATTGAGTTTCTTTCAGCCCAACTCTCAGCCTGTCCAAGTCTCGCTGGATGGCAGCACAACTCTCCAGTGCATCAACCACTTCACCTAGCTTCGTGTCATCAGCAAACTTGCTGACAGTGCACTCTTTTCTTTCATCTAGGTCACTGAAGAATATATTGAATATATTGATTGTCAGTGTGAAGTCCATTTCAGTCATGGCATGAGGGCTGGGGGCTGGGTTCCCTTCCTTTTGCCCACGCTCAACCTCAGGCCCACCACTCACACAATCCTTCAGTGTTCTCAGTGTCTGGTGCTTCTGCAAGGTCAATGCTGGAGCAGAAAGAGTACATGGGGCTGCCCACGCTCTCAGCCTGATGGTCCTGTGTGGTAGAAGATCTCACCTCCTTCTGGGTAAGCATCATAAGGCCTACATCCTCTTGGTGACTAGTTGGACCAGGAAGTGGATCCATATTCTAGGAGAGAAGCAGTGCCTTCTCTCACAGGTCTGTAAACACCATGGAGCTGCAATTTGCACCTTTGCTTTGTCCAGGATGGCTTCTGTGGGTTCCTGCCAAGCCTTCCCGTAGCTTTGTGATCTTCTGATCAGCAAGCTGAGGGCACTGAGACCCACATCTGCTGACTTGCTAAGCCTGAGGTGCCAGACACCTTGTGGCTCATACTGAGGTGGCTCTGAGGATGGAGAGAAGAAAACTGCAGTTGTTTCAGATCCAATACAAAGTTACTTCTTCATTGCTTGAAACCTTAGAAAAGTGCTGAGCAGATGTCATTGCATTTCTGCTCACAGACACACTGTGTTAGACCACTCTCTCCCACCTTGCTTAGCTCTTTTTGGTTTTCAGTTCCTTCCCAGTGACCACAGACCCTGATGGGGTCAGAGCCGTATCGGGAAGGAGGGCAACCTTCATGTTTGCAGATACGCCTGTCAGCACAAATGTACTGGTTGATTGTGCTGTTAAATTATGTTCAAAATTCATGTCTAATTTGACCCTGGGGTCTTCTTCAGCATTGCTGCTTTCTAGGATTCTCCCTGTCTTTGAATATCTGTGTTTCAAATTACACTTCCCTGGGTGTCCTGTGTTACATTTCCCCATGCATGTCATTGTTATTTTGGGGCTCTGTTTTTTTGATCACTCTACTTCCACATTTATTACCTCTATTTTCATTGATGCTTCCATCTCCTTCAGATGCATGCGAATAAGGACTTAAGATCCTTTTAAAGAATCAAAATGTTGTGCTGCTGAAACTCATGGACATAAGAGAGTGACACCCCAGTTACTCCTAATAAAGACATTCAGAACAGTCAAAATATTGTATTCTTAAAACAGGAATGTTAAGGCAGCTTTACAGGACAAAGCAATACTGTGGGGAAACATAAGGTATGTTTAATACACCATAATGGGTATCAGAAAATTCTGCTAAAGGGATGGATAATACCTTAGCTCCACTTCCTCCTACGTATCCTGTGTGCCAGCAGCTCACATCAGCTGTCCCATCATCTTCAATACTTAGAATGGTTTTGAATTTGCCATTTGTAAACAGTTCCCAAACCAAACATGCACTCAAGGCAAGCTTCCTCTGAGGTTTCCAGGGCTCTTGGGAGAACTAAAATTACACAGAAAACAGACTCAGATGATGCACTGATTTCACTGCTTCAAGGTACTTTCAAATCTTATAGCAAATGTTCACAGTCCCTTTCATTTGAACTAGTTGAATTGCTCCTTGTCATATTTTTCTGTTAAATATTTCCATCGAAAATTCACCATGACAGGAAGTAAACAAAATGAGATTTATTTTGAGGAAAAAAAAAAACAAAAAAACCCAGCCAAACCCTTTAATTTCTCATCAGAATATTCGTGTGAGCCAGCTCTTCCTTGAAAAAAATCCTTTAAAAAAACCCACCCTCTCGTTAGGCGAGTCCCAAAAAGCTCTCAGTGATCCCTTGTGTATGGGACTGAGCAGTTCAGTCCCTTTTTAAGGACTTCTCCCTTTTTAAGGACTCTAAAATCTTGTGTTGGGTGTCAAGGTGCTGCCACATTCTTGCTGCCTTATCAACATTTCGTCTCACCTTGCAGAGAGAACCTATTTCAATGTTCTTTGGTATTGGACATAGCTAGGGAGACCAGCAGCATAATTGAATCACTAGTGATGTTATTTAACTGTAGTCAGCTTCAGGTCTCATCATCCCAAAACAGAAGAGCATCAGAACCCGCTGGTTTTGATTTTCTGAGTTTTCCAAGAGTCAAATGCTTTGTTCCTAAAGCAAACATGAAAAAAAAGAAAAGAACAAATCCTATGATCTCATTCCCAGAGGTCAGATTTTATTCACATTTGCACTAAACCCAGGAACATCAATAAAGTGGCACCAGTCTGACTATGCTTAGAATCAAGCCTCTAACCTTGTGCTTTAAGATCCAATGTTGAAATAACACAGCGGTAACATCAGGTTAAGTCCTGTCTCTCTCAGTTTCTCCAGTGTGCTTTCTGCCACCTTCAACAGGGTCAGGATTCCATTCAGAATATTTTGCTTTCTTTGAAGGAAGAATTTGCTTTCACTCATCTAGGAGATAGTTGTACTGACTTGCTGAAAGTACTTGCCTGTGCTGAGCGCGGAAACGCCAACGAGAAACAATTTGCTGCATTAATCCTTGCTCTTGGTTTTTGAAGTTGAATTGAAGTTGAATTTGCTCTGATTTTGTGTCTCAACTTCGCAGCGACTGAAAGATGATTTAAACATAATCCATGTGCAGAACAGGGTTTAAACATAAAATATCGCAAAGCCAAATCCCTACACCAAGGGACCAGGGACTCAGGGAGGAAAACTGCTAAATGCTTCTTCTCAGTCTAGAAACTATGCCACTGCTAATCCTGCACATTTCGGAGATTTATTTTGCTAGAAAGGATTTTAATCTTCACATTTCAGTCCCTCAGAGAAAGCAAAAGTCCTCCAAGTGCAGAGCCTGCAGCAGCGGTGAATCAACTATTGTAATACGCTGCCTCTTAAAATACTTCAGGGTAGTCAGGCATTAGGAAGGCTCCTATTTTGTGTGAACTGATCAAATGCAGATGTTGCCAAAGAGTTGACCTTATTGACCGTGACTTAACTAGAGCTTGAATGGCAGACAGACGGTCAGTAGTAGGGTGAAACCATGTTTTGGCGGTGGGGTGTAAATGTATATACAGTTTACAGGATGTGAACAACACCGAGCAAACATCTGTTCTATTGATAAATACTCCTCTTTCTCCCAAAAAGTTTTATCCCAGGGAAGCATAGTTAAAAACATATACTGCCCAATAGTGTTAGGTGGGTTTTGTTTTGTTTTGTTTTGTGCATGTTGTGGCCTTGGAAAACTTGAAATAGAAAAATATTAAAAATGGTACTAACTCTTTCTCTCTTCCTGCGATATCAGGTTTCATATAAAACTCATCATCTGAGCTGAGTATTAGTCTTGATCAGTGGCAGGAAACCAGAGGATCAAATGTTAATAAATCAGAAACAGATACCTCCACTTGAGCAGAGATATATCACCAACCTGAAAAACAGGGCAAATTATTTGACAACTTTTGTATGCATATGCCTGGAGAAAACAAAAACTTTTCATAAGATATCCTGAAAGATGAAACAAAGGACAAGGATGGAGAAAAAGTAACTGAATAAGATAAAGAGCATAGAATATGAAAACAAAGGCTCCTAGAAACACCTGAGTTTGTCTTTGGGAATGATGTAATAAAGCAAATATATTTCTGTGGCAAATTAGTTCTATCCTTCTGCTATTTGGTCCTTGGATGAATATAATGAAGTAACAGACTAGGCCTATTTTAATGTGTCATTCTCTCAAGAGCTAAATACTAACATCACAATTCCAACAAAACATTTACATTACATTTGAAATGCTTAGAGAAAGATGTAGTGTTCCTAATAGCGTGAAAACTCCTAAAGGAACAACAGGCAGCTTTAACTTTCTTGTTTTAAGGCATGATACCTAACTACAGTAGTTCAAAGTTGTTTTGAATTATTGGACTGTGGTCTTCACTTTAATTTGAAACTATTTGCTCCTGTGCATAGTCTACTAAATTTAATTAGAAAATCCTGGTAGACCAGCAGGACAAAATTTCCCTTCCTTCCTAGTTTCTCATTCCACAATCTGTCACCTAGAGTAATTAGGACCAGTAAGGGATCATCTTCACTGGATTAACCTTAACTAAATCGTATGCATTCAACATGTGCTCTTTTGATTAACTTGAGCCTGGACTGCTGTCTGTGGTACACCCACCTTGTAATTCTACACACTTAATTAATTTCAGATGAACGACAAAATGGGTAAGTTGAATTCTCCAATTAATAAACTCACATTAGTTAATGTATTTTACCGTAACTCTTCATTTTCTTCCTGTGTAGGCATAATAAAAACAGAAAATGAGAGGTGGATTTGAATGAGCTTTGCCAATAAGCTTGTGATGATTTTTCAGGGCCTGATCCTGCAGCAGTCTGAGCAGACAATTTTCCCTTTGACAAGGAGAGGAATTTTCACCAAAGAATCAGTCCCCGCATTTAAAGTACAAAATTCAATAGGCAGGAACATGATTTTTTTTTTTCTTTCAAAATGATAAATAAGCATTATTTAAAGCCTCCTTACCTTAACTCAGTTTTCCATATGGTTTCACTCATGCATGGGTTTTTCTTGTTATTAAAAAAAATAATGTAATATCACTGGCTGTGGGCCCAATCCTCCAGGCTTGAGTCCCAAAGGTGTATTTTTCTCTTCTGTGCTGTCATGGGGTGCTGCCTAAGAGCCCTGTCTTGCATGTGCTCACCCAGATAAATAACTTTGTTTTTGAATCTAGCCTGAGTGAGTTCAATAGTATCTATCAGAGGAGCTGAATTACTTGTGTAGAAGGATCTTTGAAGCCATGGGTCTTAAAAATGTCATAAAGAAACAGCCAAAAAAAAAAAAAAACCCAAAAACCAACAGAGGAGGAAAATACCGTTCTCTAGTTATTTTTGACTGGAATTAACTCAGTTGCTAATTGTAACACCAGGGCTCTTACTTTCCCTGGAGCAAATCTCAGTGAGTTTCTAGCTTTTCATGTTTAGCTCTGCTTTCTCTCCAACAGTGGTAAATGTGTGGTTTTGGTAAAATGGATAAGGTGAAAGTGGAATCTGCATTTAAGGGTTTTTGCTGGAATAATGGTTGGCTTTTCGTCATCTTTCAGGATTGAATATTGAGTGAGAGAAAAATCAACCTCAAAGATAACTTCAGTCAGATGTGGTTTTTAAATTAATTCTGTCTCTGTAAAACCATTCACTGTTTTTTTTCTCTACAGAAATCAATGTTCTTCCAAACACTGCCAGAAACATAGATACATAATTCTATGGATATTATCTCTAAGGTAGCTATCAACGTATCTCTAAGGTAGCTATCAACGCTTATGTTTGTGCATCATTTATATTAACTGACAGTACTTGGTTTTTCTACTTGCAACAAAAAATAGCTGTAGGCAATAATATAGCCTAGTAAGATTTTTTTGTTCTTAATTACTATTCAATTACTTCATCAAATCATCATTTTGTTATACATATGCTCATTAAAAATTAATATTTGTCTACTATGAAGAAACGGAAAACTATTTGATGATTTGATTGATAGTCTTTCAAAAATCATAGGGAAATTTATTGGGTAAGGGCACTAGATAAAATTTTCAAA
The DNA here is from genome assembly GCA_013399055.1 of Ramphastos sulfuratus. NCBI lineage: Eukaryota > Metazoa > Chordata > Aves > Piciformes > Ramphastidae > Ramphastos > Ramphastos sulfuratus. The sequence goes on along the minus strand of WBNM01043533.1, from coordinate 24,963 downwards.
ACATCTAAATAGTTAATGAACCTTTGCCTCTGCAAAAGGTACTTTGACACCTTAATCAGTTTGATAATCCCCCAAATGACGTGGATGCCTCTGGCAGTTTTACATCCTGCTTGTAACTCCTTTTACAAAATCAGAGAAAGCAGTTTTCAGGGTAAAATCCCCTGTGAGAAGGGAGGGTGTAGTGAGAGATACTCTTTAAGTAAAATTGTCAATGTTTTGGACCATTTTAAAGCCTCAGAACACAAATGGATTCCTGCCAAATTTCCTCTGTATTTCCTTGATTACATTAATTTCAAGCAAGCACCACAATAATCTCATATTTTTAAGGGTCTGTTTACAGCTGTCTGGAAAGATGCGAAGAATACTTGTGATATATAAAAGAGAGTGCAGAAAGTAAAGGCTTGCTCAATAACAACTTAGCCCATAGCTACTCAGTATGGAAGATCTTATGGTTGAATACATTGTTTTTATTAGTGTCAAGTGCTTGATTTAAAGTCAGACCTCGTCACCTTGCTGAGAGATATTTTTCCTCGGGTATATGCACATATCTATTTATCTATTGAGTGTGAGTATATGTATACACACACCTAGCAGTAGGCCTGGTTAGTGTCAGCTTGACTGAGAGAGGATGTTAGTAATTACTATTTCTCTAAACACTACTTTAGCATAGTTTAGTGTGGCTTCTGCTGCCAGGGGACCCTTGCTGCCTACTGAAAGTGACTGGAAAGCCAAAAGTAGGGGCCGTTTCCATCCTCCTGGAGCTCGGTAGTTCTTTGCCGTTCATTCAAGATAAAGGGATTTTGCTTGGCTGTTTACTAGGGTGCCTGAGGGTGGCAGGAAGCATCTTTGGGCACCACAGGACATGGGCTGTCCCGGCTGGAAAAGGGTGAAGAAGCAGAGCAGTACCCTCACAAAAAAAAACCCAAAAAAACGGCCTGCATGTATTAGCAATAGAATGAGTCCACATGAAGAACAATTTCTGGTCTTACATTTTAGAAGCCCAGTAAATCAAAAAACATTAAGGAAAAATAGAATGTGGATGTTTCATGCACTGTCTGCAACACTGAAGCTTTGAAGTGCAAGAAAAACTAAGGAAAAAGAAACAAAAAGAAAAGCAAATTGCATCTTCCCCTCACACCATTATGGTTAGGCCACCTTTTAATATCTTTCAACTGAGAAGTTCCTTGAAATAATAATTTTGGTGCTTGTTTTTTTGTGGAGCTTTTTTGTTTGTTCTTGTTTCATTTGGGCCTTTTTGGTTTGTGGGGTTTTTTTGTTGTTGTTGTAGGGGTTTTTTGCCCTTTTTTTCCCTTTTTTTTGTGTGTGTGGTCTACCTTTTGCACACGGAGAAAACATTGCTTGGTGTTACACTTCATGATTCTCACCCTTCATGTGTTCTCTATATGTGTTGATTTGCTAAACCAGTTTTTAAACTCTTTACATACTTGAGAGCTTACTGTAGTATATCAGCAGCTGGAAAGTTATACACATTCAATTTTTACCTTGTTCAGTTTTGACTACAGTATTATTAAACAGTCTTTTAAGTAAAAAGAAATGTAAAGAATGTATAAAAAGGCACAGTATTATTCTGGTGGTAGCTTCCTGGTGGTCCATCATACATAAAACTACCTATTAGAAATATGTTTCAAACTGGCACCATAACATTTATATCATAGTTGTAAAATTTAGCTGTATAAATAGTTACTGGTTGTATTTGGACTGTCTTTTAAAAGTGAGTATGTAATAAAACACCTCATGGAAAAAAACATGGAACATCCTTAGCTACCGTGATTAGGAGACAAACTCCAGTTTTGGTCAATACTATCTACAGTAATTAGCTCTGATATTGAGCAAAATTAGTACTTGATCCTTCAAGCATTTATACACGTGAGTAGTCCCACAGGGACCAATCAATATCATCTGTAGTCATGGAAATATTTGCATGCATATGGTCAAACACGAGTATATGCTTTTCAGGAAAGGGATGTATTTTTGTGGCAATGAGTCATTTTTAGGGTTCAGTCCTGCTTTCTTTAAATTCTGACTGAACAATGCAAATGGAAAATAAATTCTGAAAGCAGTAAATGTATTTTTCCTTCTAGTACAGTGACTGCTCTTAATATTAAACCTTATACTTGACAGGAATAACCACCCAGCAGGGTGATACAGACTACAGGATAACTCCAACATTAAGTGATTTTCTTGCAGCCTATGTGGTGCTTTCAGTATTGACACATGCTCTGCATACTTCCAGTTGTTTTCTTAAAAGTAGATGTAACAGCCTGGTTCAGTACAGAGTACTCTTGCACTGGCAGGAGCTCGTGAAATGCAAAGCCCTTTACATCAGACCATTTCTAAGCTGTAATGTAATTGGTACTATTTACTGAATGACTTCTACCAAAAGTAGAAGAAAGATAAAGCTGCTGCTTCCAATTATGCAATCAAGAATGTAAAAAAGTAAAGCTGTGGATCTGGGATGGAAATCATTACATCTGATACCCCATGTCAAACAACAATAGTGTTTGTGCTAATCACATTTAGAATACTGCTATTGTAGCTGATTTTGCTACAGAATGGAAAACAATGAACAATAAAGTCTGCTGACCTATCCTGAACCATACTGTTTAATCAACTCAGTTCTAAATCATTATTGACTTGGACAATAATCCAATATGCTAGTTCCAGTAGAGTCTGTGCTATCACTATTTGAGAAATTGATTTTGAAGCTAAATCAGGATCCTACCAAGAACTCTGCAGTAATGACAATCTGATATCCACCCATTTATCAAACATCATGGTTTGCTCTAAATTCATCTGCTGCATTCACAGTTACATAGATCAAAGCTATAGGTTTGGGCCAAGGAATTTTAAGAGACTCTCACCTAATAGATGTTTTAGGTCTCAGTGCCCAATTGAGAGCTGAGACCTTCCGGTCCTGGCTGTTGTTAGGGATTGAGCATTCTGTGTCTCAGTGTGCTGGGTTTGGAAATTCCACCACCCCACCCCCCATAAAAAAAAAAAAAAAAAAGACTAGCTCAGGAGGTCTGGAAGTAAGATAAAACTATATTTTGCATCAAGCCACATTTACAAGCATGTATACAAAATGTTTTTACATGTATATACAATTTAGAAATAATACAGAGATCCAGTGCTCTCCTGTGGACAAAGAAAGCCAGCTTCTTCTCTCCCCCAGACAGAAAACCAGCAAGGCTCACATGTTACCACAGTTTAGTACATGGTGTGGAGGATTCAGAGAGGCAAAGGAACAGTGACAGAGCTTAGAACCTAAGTGTGGAATTGTTTATACATTGCCCTTTTACACTCCTTAGCAAACCAATGAATGATATAAACCTTATCATTATTATTCTTTTTACAACCAGTGCTATAATTTACTTACATTTTGCACTGAACTTTCAGGAATTCCAATAAGCCTTAAACTACTACGCTTAAGTCATACAAGAACCTCTGAGGTCCTGTCTCTGTAGCAAATAGAGGGGTTATGTCCTCCCTGGCATCCCTGAGAAATAATGCCACTCTTATTTCCAAATCACTCCAACAGTCAGCATGTTCCCCTCTCCACTTTCCCTGAGGGACTTATTTCTCTGAGCCTACCTTCCTCCAGAAGGGATACCCAACTGTCTACCTATCCCAGAAGGGATCTTCATCCTGCCTGCTTACTCTAGAGGGGATCTCTATCCCTACTCGCCCCACACAAGTCAGCTTATGCTGTTGCCAGCTCCCAAGTAGCAGGCATCGCCAATTCCAGAACCCTTGCAGGGACACGCAGAATGTGGTCAGTGTCATGAATAGTCAGTGCTGTCAGTGCCATGGGGGCTCCAGATTCCCTACAAATGTCACTAATAATCTGCAAATCAAGCAGCATAGAGAGCAGTCTGACTACAAAGCCAGCAAAGAACAAACCAGTGTTTAGATATCAATAAGAAATATGCCGTAGAGTTGCTTATAGAAACTGGCATCTGGGGAGTTAATTGAAGTGAATCCACTAAGCAAGAAGTAGAAATGAGATGATCTTAATAAATTACTAGAACAAGGTTTATTTCACTCATTGCTGCTTCTTGACACTATATTTGTCTGTGATCCTACTTAGTTCCGCCAGTCTTTTAAAAGATACTACCTCTGAGAAAAAAAAAAAGTGTATAAAATCAGAACATGCATTTTGCTTCTGTACAGATAATCACTAAAGTGATTAAACCCTGCTAAAGTCACTAACAACATTCATACAAGATTAAGTTTATGAGATCTTTATTATCCAAGATACCAGAACAATACACACTTTCAGTCAGTTATTTTAGCAAGCATACAACTGCAATATCTCCACATAATGATTTTAGTTAACATTCTGACTTTCCAGAAGTTTTTTTGGGGTTTTTTTGTTTGTTTGTTTGTGGTTATTTTTGTGTGTGTGTGGGTTTTTTGTTGTTGTTGGGGTTTTTTTTGTTTTTTGTTTTGTTTTGTTTTTGGGGTAGGGGGGGTGTGGTTTAAAAAAAAATGGATTTTTTTAATTTCCATTTTGGCTTTCACAACCATTTCCTATAAACAGATATACTATAAGTAACAAACTTCAGGAATGTCTTCATTTTTATCCTGGCATTCACATCTGTCCTTGTTTAATGCTCTGCTGGTGGTCTGGCTCCATGGTATGCCCACTGCGATGTTCATCTTAAACAATATTTACATTGATTAGGAACCCCAGTGCACTAGAGGCACTTATTATAAAATGAACACCATATCCTGGGCTAACAGGGAACATCGAACTGGTTTGTTTCTGAACCTCAATTACCATATTGTTTCAGTGCATAAAAAAATGACTGCCAAAATGGGAAGGTGATGGAGAAGAAAACTGTGTGAACGCATATAAAACTCTCTGCATGCAAAGCATGCAGTTGATAAACATGCAAGGAATGCATGTGATGCAATTTTGTTCAGATTACAGTAGTATCTGTTGCAATTCTGAAGACTTTCTTTTATGCATCTACACAGTAAAACCCTGTCCTGCCCCTAAAATCTTACGAGCTCAATAAATACAACACACAATTGTAGTAGGAAAGAGTATTTGTACAAATAAAACTATAATAGGATTAAATATTTTGCCTCCATCACATACTATGCTTAGTGGCAAAACTAAAATGGGACCTTTATTCTGCAATGGTGAGGAGGAGACATTAACATAACCCATTTAGGAAAAATGTGGGCACTGACCATAAATTCAAATTAGTGCTATGAACAAAATTCTGTCTGTGCTATTGCTTTCTTTGACAGGGCAGTGTACGTTAGTACTGAGAAATTTATATGTAACATAAATAGCCATAGAAGTAATATAAATAGCCATAGAAGAGAGCATACAGGCATCTTCCCTGTCTGGCTGGTCAATAAAAACAATCAGCCAGTGGTTAATAATTTCTTAAGCCACTACACCCTGCCTGCAACCCCACTGTCTTCTTTGCGTTAGCAAGATGTGTTTCCTAGCATAGTGGCTTACCTTAAGTGAATCAACCTGAAGCCCAGTCCCAGCTAACAAACAGCTCGAAATGTTTGCTGAAGCTACATATCAAACTCCATGCTTGATTACTGCATCATTTTTAACTTGTCCTGCATAAAGTTGAGGGCTAGAGATTATCCTAACTCCAATAGTTAATATGAGCTCAGAAAATATCCTTTCCTAGTGAAGACGCCCCAGTTATGGTCTGCTGCTTTGGACAGAGAATGCAGAAATACACTACAAAGAAGATATATGTCCCTTGCTTTGCTCTGACAGTTCTTTACTATTCAAGATACATTACATTTGGTCATTTTTCTACAGTGGGTAGGGGTTTGACTTTGTTTTATAAAGCAGTTTCAAGGACGAGAAAAGTCTGAAGCAATTCAAGAGAGATGTTGAGGGACTGGAATGTGTCCAGAGAAGGGTGACGAAGCTGGTGAGGGGCCTGGAGCACAGCCCTGTGAGGAGAGGCTGAGGGAGCTGGGGGTGTGCAGCCTGAAAAAGAGGAGGCTCAGGGCAGACCTCATTGCTCTCTACAACTACCTGAAGGGAGGTTGTAGCCAGCTGGGTGGCCTCTTCTGCCAGGCAACCAGCAACAGAACAAGGGGACACAGTTGTGCCAGGGGAGGTCTAGGCTGGATATTAGGAGGAAGTTCTTGACAGAGAGAGTGATTGGCATTGGAATGGGCTGCCCAGGGAGGTGGTGGAGTGGCTGTCCCTGGACGTGTTGAAGAAAAGCCTGGATGGGGTACTTAGTGCCATGGTCTAATTGATTGGATAGGGCTGGATGACAGGTTGAGCTGGATGATCTTGGAAGTCTCTTCCAACCTGGTTGAATCTATGATTCTGTGTTGCATGTGGGATGGCTGAGTTCAAATTCAGTGATGTATTTTATTCTGGATTTGAAGAGGTCTGTAGAAATCTAAATGTTTTTTTCTTATTATGAGGGCTACTAAATTTGGAAATATTCCATTCGAGTGATACTATGGAAAGTCATATCAAAGCCCTGGTGAAAGTGGGCTAAGAAAAGCAAGATGGTAACTTGGACAAATGACTTGAAACAGTTTCAGTATGGGACCCCAGACCTTCAATTGCAATGGCACTAGAGAACACATAGCACAGAGACAGTGAGGGGCAATAGCATAGATGAAGATGCTGCTTAAACAACTGCTGTTGTTGTGTCTCCTGAAATCTAGTATTTGCATATCTACCAACAGAAAATTAGAAAAAATCCAGAGTTTTGATTGTTATTAGGAAGTTCATATCTGCTGTGAAAGAAGGGTGCTCACTGTAAATGCTAAATAATAATAAACCCCTACTTGGGTGTTCAGGAACACCTGGACGACAAACGGGAGAACAATCTGTGAGGAGTCAGGGAGAAGAGATGGCAAGGAAGAGAGTGTTGTGAAGCTCAACATTCATTAACAGGTTTTCTTTAGTATCATCTTCCTCTGTCTCTGGTCAGATCCTATGACCAGAGAGAGCGAGCTTGAGAGGAGCATGACAAGGATCATGGATGTTTTGCTGATGTCCCACAACACTGAGGGGCTTTTTGCCCATCCTCAAGAGGGCAGCCTTGAAAGCAGCCACGTTGCTGGGACTTCACAGGCACAAATTGTGAAAGATATGAGAGGAATGGCTGCAGCTATGAAGTCTGAGCCTCTCCAAGCCTGGCTTGAGGACAGCTTCTGTCCTCAGAGTGTCATGACACAGACATTCGAGAGCTCTCTCTCCCTCTCTGGAGATATTCAAGAACTGTCTGGATGCATTCCAGTGTGATCTGGTCTAGGTGATCCTGCTCTGGCAGAGGGGCTGGACCAGATGATCTTTCAAGGTCCAGCCCCTGACCTTGATTAAAACAGACACGGAACGATGAAGGAGATAATTCATCAGCACAATTAGGGAATCATCTGTGAGAGACTCTGGCAATACCTAAAAGAAATAGCAAGGTCTTATATGAGCTTGCCCTGGGTTGCAGTAGCAGTTTGTGCCTGTCTATGAAAAGCAGCTGGAGGAGATGTTGTTCCACAGAACTCCACTCCCTTTAAGAGAAGTTCTCTTTACGAATTTCTCTTTGGTTCAGAAAGGAGATGTGTTGTGGTCACTTTTAGCTGAAAATCATGACAGCAGAAAACAAAAAGTCCTTTCTTATGATGGTTCACAAATGTTGAGCTTTTATACATACAATCTATGTGCATGTATGCCTATACCTGTTCAAGACTGCACAAAGGCTTATCAATATGTAACTATCTTAGCAAAACTCTTGTACTGATTGATTAGGTGCAGAATAACATGCTCTCTACTGCTCTTTATTAAAATGTTGATGATGATGTAAAGGAAGATACTTCATTTTCAGAAAAGGAAGGAAGAAACCCATCACTGAAAAAAAATACCCTAAGTAAAAAGATCCTCTTTTGAATTAAATGGTGTTCTGGTACTCTGTTTTGGTTTTTGTTTTTTTTTTTTTTAAATTTAAATAGCCCCTTCTAAGTCTCCTAATCCTGTACTTCACACAGAAATGTCCCCCAAAACTTGGGGATGAGAAAATGCAGTCGTGAAACACTGTAAACCAAAAGAAAGTTTGCAGATACAAAATGTTTCTTTTCTCTGGTATACCAGTAAGAAAACATCTGTCCAAAAAGCGATTGATTCTGACATATGCGAAGTAGATATAAGGAAATAACAAGTGGTCCCTCTAAATCTTATTTTGCAGCATGTGTAAAATAATGCAAGCTACATAGGTTGATTCTATGATTCTATTTAAGAAGAAACCCAAATTAAATATGGCTGTGTTCAATCCGTCTGTGAAACAGGAGTTCTGATTTTTTTTTTTTTTTTCTTCTCAAAAGTTGCCCAGGACTATTTTATGAACTCTTACTAGTTTGTTCTTTAATATTAAAAGATGGAAAAAGGCCTCTTTCTGTTTTGCTTTTCTCTCTCTGTGAATCATGGGTCCCTTGCTACTTTGAGAGGAAGGTTATTTTAGTAACTCTGGAAACAAACCTACTAGAGTCAGCATCACAGCTGAAAATGACAAGTTTCATATTAAGAAACACATCAGAACTAACAAGCAATGGTGTATCTCTTTGCCTCCTCTGCTAAAATTAGCTGGTGTGTCAGGAGATGATTTAGCAAGTGCCATATATACTGGACATGAGAAATATATCTTGTATCTTGTAAGTATTGAAATCAGGTTAATGTAATAGGAAAGAAAGTAAAAGGAATAGAGCAAAAATGCAGAGTTGTGATGGAAGCAGCACTAAGTATTTTACTCACAATGGCACTCCACCCTAAAATGCTTACATGCAACCCTAATGCAGATCAATATAAAACCATTTTTGTTTGCAGTTTTCTCTGGTAAATGATTTTCAAATAAGCAATTTTGATAGCATTTCTGTATCACTACACATTTACAGATAAACCAGTGGGATTTTGTTGTTCTTTATGTGGAATTTTAGCTTTTGTGGAGAAAATAACTAGAAACAAAACATTTCCCAGTAATCAGTCTTTTCTTTCAAATTCGTTGAACATGTCCCTATGTGGTTATTGATTGTATTTGGGAGAATGGCTATTGTTACCCATACCTTACTAATGAAAGATATTTTCTATGGCATAATTTTTAGTCCATTAGTGGATCTTTCAAACAGTTCCCAATACCTTGCTGTGGAGAAGAAAACTGCTGTGTCCTTCCACTCTTCACCTTCATCCTGATTCTCCCCTGTCGATTGTCCACAGCTGCCACCACAGCAGCATCTCCATTTTATGCGTCCTGGAACCTGAGAGAATTTTTGCCAGTGACTCGTCTTCAAAAGATCCAAAGTCCAGTGAAATATATATGAGTCTTGAGACTGCTTAAAATCTAATTTGAAGCTGAGTCAGCTCAAAAGGAAAAAAGCAGTCTCTGATAGGCAAAATGTCTTAAAATTCTGCACTTCTCTGCTTATGATTTGGGTTTCTAGATGAGGGAAATGTTCCGTACTTGTATGAAGTCCCTCCTGACTGTACAGAAGGTATTCACTGAAGTCTTTCACTGTATTTATTTGTCTCTTTTCTGCCTTTAAATATCTTGCTGAAAACTAGATCTGAGGCTTACCAAAGCTTTCTATAAATCCATAAATATTTCCCACTAGTAACACCACGGTACGAAATACGGTAATAAATCAACATTAAAAGTGTCACTGTGACACTGCATGTTTTAAGCGACAACATTTTCACAAAGGAGGGGAAAACATTAATACTGGAATAATGTGATTGCTAAGTAATTTTACACAGGGCTATCAATGTTTAAAACCCTCAACATTAATATTCCCCTGGACTTGTTACTAGCGAGAGGCACTATGAAAGATAATGAAAAAACTTACTGTAGAACCTCCGAGTTCTGTTTCTTTTCTTCCTCTGCCCCACCGTAGCATTAATATGTGGCGAAAAGTCAGAACTCTGCAGAAGAATAATATTCCAAGACACTGTAAAAGTACCTTTATCTCCCTCACAGCCTGAGGGAACACTGACTATTTCAATAATCAGTGCAAAGTTTTTAGTTACGATTTCTGTTTCCTTTCTGTCTCTCCCTCTCTCTCAATTTTTTCCCACCATCGTATGGGCATTACTGTTTTCTCAATAAAGGAAGTAGAAGAGCTGTGTGACAGCCTTTTATTTTAAGAAAACACAAAACATGTATTGAAATTAGAGGTAGTTTAAAAAGAAAATACTGAGTGGGAACTAGAGTCTTAAGAGAGGGGCAGAAAGATGACAAATGCTGCAGGAGAGCAAATTATAAATACTGAGCTTTCACTCAGCAGGAAAACCAGCACCTATAGGGAACAAATTCCAAGCATTTTACCTTCATCTCAGCTTCACTGGGGATCAGGGATCAGACATGAATAACTGTGAATTATCATCAGTATAATGGAATAAAAAGAGCAGGAAAAATGGACTTTTGCTAGAACTTTCATACTTTGCAATCAACCTTTACTAGTCAGACATATGGACTATGTTAGCACTTCAGGTTACTGGCTCAAAGTCAATCTTGAAAATTAATTTCCCAGAAATATAGGAATTGCCATTTTTTACACCTTGAGTAGGGGAGGTCAAAGGAAGTAAAGCTAAAAGTTTTCAAATGCTAGTTTTGAATTAGTTGCTTTCCTCTGAACTAGTGGCTCTATCGGGATGACAGAATTTTTTGTCTAGCGAGGCATGCAATCCATCACAAACCTGGTTATAATTATGTATTTCAAAACAGTGTCTACTAATTTGAGTCCCAGGCAGCAATGCACAGTAGTGGAACATGTCCTCTATTCATTAAAGATGTACAATCTAGAAGTCTAGGGTTTAAAGATGGCTTTCAGACACATTTCCCCCGCTTGTCTCAGGAATAAGGTAGAATAGCAAAAACAGAGGTAATAAAACGTGGTCAACCTCAATGACTTGGCATGCTTTCTTGGCAACAGCAGAAGAGAGAGACCACAGCTTAGCTCTGAGAGTGAACTTGCAACACCCTGAATTTTGCATCCTTTTCTTTCCGTGGCTGTTTTTGTTGGATCAAAGAAATAACTCCTTTGCCCATATTTTCAAGGATGACACACTGAAAACTCATCTACCAGAAAAGCACACTGAAACACATCATTGTCTCTGGGAAATAGCATTGTTTTGTTTGTGAATTAGTTTGATTAACCGGGTTTGATTAACCAAGTTTGATTTCCAAATTATCACAAAACTTGGAAAGAGACATGGATATCCAGCAAAGATGGAAGAAGAATTACAGCACAGAAGGATAAAATTGAGATTATTTGCTTGGCTTTTCTATTGCTGGGTTTTGGCCCATATGGGAACACCTCTGGCTGGATCGCCCACAAGATCTGAACCTGTAAACTCTGGATTTAAAATCAAGATCCTCAGCTCTTGGAGGTAAAAGGTGAAGCCTGCTAGCAAAGAGACAGAGCAGACTCATAAAATTCCACAGTTTGTTACTGCCACAATGGGGGAACATGTCCCAGTGCCACGGTGGGAAGTATTCAGGTTAACTCTCCAGCCTACAGTTGCCAAAATGTGAACAGGAGGTGCAGTGCATGAATACAGATGTGCATAATCATACAGATGAGCTTTTACCTTCAGATTATGCTTCTTGGATTTGGTAAACATTGCCTCCAAATGCTGCTTATCCATAGGGAAAAACACAAACTCGTTTTAGCAGACAGGCATTTTCTGGCTAAAGGGAATTTTCCCAATGTCCCTCGCATTGAAAAACACCATGTTCAGTGCTTGTGAAAAAAAAAAGGGGGGGGACAGGACACACTGTTTAGGAGGCTGATATGTCCCTCTACTACAAATCTATGCTGGAAATAACACTAAGGAGATTGTGACTTTAGAAGAATGAGTTTCATTGTTTGGCTTCAGCTCAGTGTGAGAGGGATGCGGAGGGCGAAATCTCTGGATCATATACCAAAATAAACTTTTCAAATCTAATACACACACAGAGAAATGTTAAAGTATAGCATTCACTAATCTAATACCAAATTTGCTATAACTTGATCTGTTAGAAGGAAAGAAGATAACTATCATGCTTATAATGTATATTCTATTAAATTTATTAAAAACGTTTCTCTGAACTGAGCCATTCCTGGCTTCTAAAAGTGCACAGGCACTCAGCATCGTTCTGAAACATGCTCATAACCAGGACTATATATCAATGGGTAAACAGTCCTGTGACATGATGGTGTTGCTATTGCGTGTAAACACCAGAGGCCTTATCCAGTAAAGAATGGTGTGGGATTGAGTGCAGAGGCCATGTTGATGTATAGGTGCTGAGAGAACCACTCAGCACCTCAAGAGATCAGATTGCCATGCAGTGCAAACAGCACAGCGGGGCACAAGGCAGAAAAATTAGATTTGCCACTAGAAGGAAAACCCAACCACCAGATAGGACTCACTTTTACTGAAGTTTAGACATATGTCAAGGAACTAAAGCCAGTTATGTCCTCAGTAAAATAGTTTAAGCAACCAAGAATATTGCTACCACTGCAGTATCTTGAGATTTTCTCTCCAAACCAGATTGGAATTCTAGCCATTTTTCTGGAGCAAAGCATGAAATCCTTTAAAGTAAATAGCTTTCCATTTCCCCTCTATTACACAACAGCCTCCTTCTTCTTGTGCCCAGGAATGCTGGAGTTGTGGGGACCCAGGGACAACTGGGGCTGCCTGCCTACCACTGCATGCCCGTCTCACTCTGCCCTCGCAAGGCAAAGGTGCATGGGGAGATGCCAATTTGCTCGCTCTGACCAGATTAACATCTCAATTACTAATTCTCACCAAGCAGCTAGAGACACATGTATCCACAGCTGAAAATAGACTTATTTTTTCCTTGGGGTGGAAGGAGGCTCAAGGAAAGAGGAGAAAGCGAGCAAAGGAGAGGCAGCTGAATGTTTGCACTTCTCGTCAAGCAGAGATTAGTTGCTGAAATAACTCCACATTTTAAAGTGCATATCCTGGTTATTAACAGCTAGTAAGATTTTCCTCAAACTGAAAGAAAAACTCATGGTTGTCTTCCAGCAGGAGTTTTTTCTATCCCTTACTCATGATCTCCTGAGGTAGCAGCAGCCTGTGCTTTCTATTCCTCCAGCTCCTCTGGCATCTGTTCCTCTCCCCCATTGTTGATATAGAGGACTGAGCTAGTGCATGAGAAGGCAGGGTATTTGCTTTCAAACAGGAAGAAAAAAAAAAAAGGACAGAGTCCATCTGGGGTGCAAATTTAACCACGGGTTCCCTGTGTGTCTAAGTGTGATTATGTATCACTCTAATTTTTCCTTGAAAATATGACACAGGCAGAGGCCAGTGCATACATTCATACTCAAAATGAATTTAAGCAACACTATGCTAAAGGGCAAAGAATGCTTCGTTTCAGAGGGAGGTCTGCTATCCTGACATGTCACAAGGAACAACTGAAAACAACTGCCAGAAGTGAATTCCTCATTCGGTGCGGACCAATTAAGTGGGACCCAGCATGGCCTAGGTCATGTATAGATGGCAGTGAAAGTAAATGCAGCCTGGCTCTTGCATTCCCCTCTTCTGAACTAGCTGAGGAGGTAGGCAGACTCTCCCAGCTGTTCTGGTGCATATGCCTTGGTTCACTCTTCCTGCTATGGATTGATGCTTCAAGCAAGCACTGGTACGGGGATGGATGGCATCCAGAATGACTCATAACAAAGAGCATATGGCAGGGCTACACATAGCACTCTAACATCTGTTGCACTGCTTATTATTAAAATTTCTCACTCCTGGTGAAGCTAGGAAGGAAAACCAACAAATAATGTCCTCATAGATCCCACTTGAGGCAATCCCACCTGGCAAAACCATATTATTTTAGTTTTGCCACCACTAATTCTGTTTGGTGCCAAAAGTGATAACTCTTCAGGCATTTAAAATCACCTAAAATTCTCTCACCTGGAGCTGTTCGAGCAAGCTACAACGAACAATAACTTGCCTTTAAACTTATTCATGTCGTAAGTGTTTAAATTACTCCTGTTCCACAACCCAAAGGTTGAACTTTTTGGGGTTGTCACACTAGGGTGACAGGTTAAAAATAAATAAGCATCTTCCTAAAAAAAAAACAAAAAACCAAAACCAAAAAACCCACAATCAACTCATTGCAAGGACTCACAGTATGGTAGATGACACTGCAACTGTACCTTGTGATGGTTTGGGGGTTCCCCTCCCCCTCACTCTATAAAAATCACCCAGACTAGACTCAGCCAGCTGGAAGTTAAGGAATGAAGCTCTATTTACAGCTCAGCACAATGTACAAGCAGATATATACACTATATACAGGAATATTTACAGAAATATACAAGTTAAAGGTAATACGGAAACAAAATACCCCTCCCAGAAATCAAAGTCCCCAGGAGGGGTTCCCAACCACCCTTCCACCTTCTTTCCACCCCTCTACCTTATCCCAAGGTCTGCCTTATGTGCAATGTGTGTTTGGAGGATCAGCAAGGGGCTTAGAAGTAGAATGATTAGTTAGTTGGCTTACACAGCAGAAAGACCAGAAGACACACCAGCTCCCGGAGAGAGTGACTCTCTCTCTTATCTATATTTGTGTCCTTGTTTCTATACATCTCAGCAAGCCTATGAGTGAAGCAGACATCACCATTGTTTTCTTTTCAGAGCCTATAATCTATTTTTTTTTCATTAAAATATTCCAATTAGCCTAGAACCAGCATAACACAATACAGCAAAGAAACTGCATCTGAAAGAAGCAAGAAGTATCACCTCTATTTAATTTTTAATATTTTTCTTTTCCTCAGATCATTTTTTCATTGGAGAGAAGTGGGACTGCAAATGCAGGCATGCAAAGCTGGGAAATCAGCTGATGAAGCAGAACGTCCACTTTGCAAAAGATTCACCAAGTGAGGACATGAAATACAGTGGGTGGCCCCTTGCAAACAGCGACTAAATCACGTATCAAAACTAACACATCAGCCATCAGAAGGCATCCAAAGAACGGCATTATGACTGGATGATCTAAGTCACTCTCAGACGAGAGATGCGAATAGTTGCCAACAAAAATGTTAGGATTTGACAAGACTTGGCAAATTGCTGGGATATAAATTCATGTTTTGTGAGTTATTAGGCTTTCCAGGAGATGTGACAAATCCTGAAAAAGGCTGGAAAAGCATGCAGCATGCACAACCCACAGAAACGTACTCCCTTTTCATGGACCTGCCAAAAGAAAGGAAATGCAAAAAAAAAAAGAAAAAAAAAAGCACAAGAGACATGCCTGTGCCAGACTCACCATTTCATTTAGTAAGCACACTTCATAAAATGTTGAAGAAAAACAAATGATTGTAATAAAGGGCACACGTATTATGAATCGTGACTAGTTCAGAAAGCAAAAACACTAAGTTTTTGCCCTAGAGACAGAGAAGTTATTAATATTGGGATTGAATGTCCTAACTCAGAAGTCACACTTACAAGAGAATAGCAACCTCATTAATGATCATCTCTGTCATGTATCATTTTCCATCTTTGCTATCTCTTGTCACACTGATTATTGTTAATATTCCAGATCTTACAGATACAGGTAGAAGCCATTGGCCACTATTGTCCCAAATTCTCCTTCATTTGATCAGTTGTGGTTCATAACAGGCAGGGATGGGAAAGTGAGAAACAATCTGAGGCAGAGCATGAGCATGACCAGAGGAGAAAGCAGCTCTTCATGGAGCCTGCATATGACCTTAAGCTTTAAAGCACAGCCAAACCCATAGGAGCCGTCCATGATTCCTTAAGCAGGTCACACACTCATGGCTTTAACAGGATTTTGTCCTAGGTAGTGATGGTGTCAGTGATGAAGCATGCCAGCAACCAGGGCTAACAAAACAGACTTCTAAAGAGCCAAGAGGGGGAAGGATGATCTTAATTTTGGATTGGTTTGGGAACAGTGAAACAGCACTAGGAAAAGGCTGAATACAAGCACAACTTCTTGTAGCTAATATAACTTAGTAGGCTATGGAAAAGCCTACTAAGAAATAGAAATAGTGCACGACGCACTCACTTTGGAAATTTAAGTCTGAAAGTATGCAAACTGGTCTCCACCAGGCTAAACAAAATTTCTTTGGAACTCAACTGCAGAAGAACACGTCTTAAAGGATAAACAAATCATAGAATCATAGAATGGTAAGGTTGGAAGGGACCTCAAGGATCAGCTAGTTCCAACCCCCTGCAGAGACACCTCCCACTGATACAGGTTACTCAAGGCCTCTTCCAACCTGGCCTTGAATACCTCCAGGGAGGGAGCAGCCACAACCTCCCTGGGCAACCTGTGCCAGTGCCTCACCACCCTCACTATAAAGAAATTCCTCCTGACATCCAGTCTAAATCTTCCCTCTGTCGGTTTAAACCCATTGCCCCTAGTCCTGTCATTGCAAGACCTTGTAAATAGTCCCTCCCCAGCCTTCCTGTAGGCCCCCTTTCAGATACTAGAAGGCTACTATAAGGTCTCCTCAAAGCCTTCTCTTCTCCAGGCTGCAGAGCCCCAACTCTCTCAGCCTGTCCCCATAGGAGAGCTGCTGCAGCCCTCTGATCATCTTCGTGGCCCTCCTCTGGACCCGCTCCAACAGTTCCATGTCCTTCCTGTGCTGGGGACTCCAGAACTGCACACAGTACTCCAGGTGGGGTCTGACGAGAGCAGAGTAAAGGGGCAGAATCACGTCAAACTGATCATGTATAGTATTTATTAGCAAAGATTCTGCATTCTAAAACATCTTAAGTAAAAACAAAACTAATTGCTCAAAAACTTCCTTTCTTTGCTTTTTTTCCAATTGTGTCTGTTTTAATTTCCTTAGACAAAATGATAAGTGTAGAATATAAGGTTGGCCATAATTAGACATTCTAACACAGAGTGATGGAATTTATTTCAACATATTGCCTTCTTTGTCTGCCTCATAGAAAATAAGTCTTGTTTTACAGATGGTAACAGAACGTAGCAGTTGTGCAGTTATGATAGGATTAGTGGATTTTATTACACAATGTGTATAGTAATTTTTCATTTTGATATGCATTGTCTCTCACACCTCTGATGACTGAGATCTTTGTTAATATCATCCATAGCAAACTGACATCTGAATGGACCCACCAAGAACCAGATTTAATTGGTCACTTAAGTACACAACCTTCCACGCAGTTAAGCCTTCTTGCAACACAGAGTAAACGTTCAGGACACCACCTTCATCCAATGCTATTTGCCCTCACCCAGTTACATCATTTACTTACAACTCTTATTTCTTCTTTCTAGCACAGCTTAGCATCTCTCTTTTTCTTCATGTTGTCCTCCCACAGCTCTTTTTCACGTTTTAGAATGACATAGAGCAAAATACCCCCCACCCTCCCCAATCATCTTTAGATCTTTTCAGCATCTTCTCAATTCAGCACTGCAGAACTGGATTCAAATAAAGAGAAAACAGTCCACAAAACAACTTTTAAAAATCCTTACAAAATATATGAGATTCTCTTCAGCTTGCCAAGGTGGTATTTCCTTTCCCAAATGCATTCACTCCCCACTTCCACTCTAAAACCTTCATACACACTATTACTCAGCTCTCAGCTCAGAATGCCCAATTGCACTGAACAGTTGCTGTCCCATGTCCTCCTCTCTTTTCCATGCCACTCCCCGCCAAGTGGAATACAGATAAATGTATGCACACATGTGCATAGTAAATATACATTTATACACACACACATTGAGACAGAGAGAGAAAAAGCTTGGAAATTACTTGATTGCTTACGTAAGTGTTATTTTAATTGCATGGATTTAGAACTGTCATTTGAGAGTCTTTCTCTCATTTTATTATTAGCACAAATTGGCCTGCTTCAGCTTTACAGAATTCAAAAGATTTGCTCAAAATGAAATAATTTTTTTCCTAGAAAATAAACAGAAAAATATAATCATCCCACTTGCTACCCTAACATCTGAATTTATACTTAACTGCATTCAATTTTCTAAGTAACATATAATTTGCACCAAGAGTGCACTTTTATATTCCCAAATATACATGTACTTGTACAGTTACACATATATAGTTCATAAGAATATTTGATCCAAGCACGAGCTCCAGAGTAATTGTTGTCTGGCAGTGATTTGTTTTGCAGCCCATAATCAGTAAGACACAAATTGTGCCTGATGTCATCATAGTTCAGAAGTTTCACCCCCTCAACTCATAAGTCTTTGNGAGGAGAGCAGAGCAAAGGGGCAGAATCTCCTCCCTTGCCCTGCTGCCCACACTGCTCTTGCTGCAGCCCAGCACAGGGTTGCTGTCTGGGCTGCACTCACACTGCAGGCTCATGTTGAGCTTTTCATCATCCCAGACCCCCAGGGCCTTTTCCTCAGGTAATGAAAATGTGGAATATAGTCACCCCTACTATATGGAGGCTTAGCAATTTAAGAGCTAGCATTTAGACTTATTATGGTTAATTCTGTTTCATACTGTTCTGTCTCAAGGGTTTTAAATAATGTCTGCATGAAGAATCTGACTTCTTTCTCTTTCCAAAATCTATCCTGTCTTTGAGCTGGCAGGAAACCTTCTACAGAAGAAAACTGAAGTACACATTTCTAATCTTAGCCCAGTGCAATTCAGTAAGCAGTTGCACAGTTCTCATGCTGCTGCCCAAATGGAAATGTTCTCATTATTGCAAAGTTAAAACCAAATGATTTTATAAAGTTTTCTCAGAATCATAGTTGAGGTAAACCTCTCATTAACCTTTCAAACCACAGTGTCTTCTTATTGTCAAGATACTCAAACTGTAGAATATATTGTAAATCTCTATTCCCAACTTAGACAACTTAGTTCCCAAGGAATAGTCCAACACAGTAAGGACAATCTGATAATTTTGATTCAAACCTGAACTCCAAAACTGGGTTTTGATGAGCCTCCCTTATCAATAACATATCAAATGTTGTTTTAACATTAGAGTTGGTCTTTTTCCAAAGAGCAGAAAATCTTTATTGCTAAAGCTGCAAAACTGCTAGGTATAAAACAGCAAGAGAGAGATCCTGTTATTGTGTGAAAGGGGATATACCAATAAGCACGTGAAGTACAGGCTAGAAATTGTCAGTCATTGCTTTTAGAAAGATAACAGACTTCACAGAAAATTCATCATTTGATATAAAGAATAAGGAATAGTTAGTCTGAGACTCCTAGATGATCCACCTTAGCACTGGATTCCACCATCTCCTTTACTTTTCTGATAGGAAAGGAAGAAACAAGAGAACAGGACAAAAAATAAAGACATCTCTTGTTAGCATCATGTGAACTTTTCATTCTGCTTCACAAGAAATACTTACAACCATCCTTGGTTTCTTTCCCTCCTTACAGCTCAAGTGACAATTGGTGAACCTAAGAAACCATCTCCAAAAGTTTTCTTTAACCTTTCTCATGATGAATGCAAGGTTTCAGGCTCAAGTTCTCAACTGCAACACTTGGCTTCTCTAAGTCAATAGGATGGTTATGGCACAGCTGGAAAAATCTCAGCAATTTTAGGCTACTGCTCATAGGCAATGCTCATCTTCAACTCCAAGCAGTGTTATGGAAGACCATAATGCTCAAACTGCAAACAGCAGTCCTGAGAGAAAGACCTTGCTTGTGAAATACACCATCTTAGCATATTTTCCAAAGTTCTAGTTCAACTGATCCAAAGTAAGGCTACTCCACTGCACCACCTAGTGACAATGAGAATTGCACTTGGGACAACTGAGCTAATGAAAATACTATCCCTTTCCTCCATTACCTATCTCCTTACTCAGTTACAAAGAGTGAAATCACAGTGCCTTTAAAGCCCATGGGGACTTCCTGTTATCTGCAATGGGCTGAGGGCATCATCAGATTTTAAGGCCAGGCTGGATGAGGCTCTGTCCCTGCCCATGTCAGGGGGGTTGGAACTAGATGATCCTTGTGATCCCTTTGTGGTCATTTGAGTTAGATTCCTACCTCAGACATGAAAAAAAAAAAAATCAAAACAGAAAAACTTGGAGGTGGAAGCTTTAAAAGGTGAACATTCTGGGGATAGGCCATAGAATGACAACAATGGATAAGTCAATATAATCTCATTGGAGCATCAAAAGCTTTATGTCTGGAAGCACAGCTTGTACCTTCCCCTTGCTGCTTCCGCCGCTTCGCCTGCGCCTGTTGCTATCTTCCCCTGCCGCTGTTTTGGCTGCTGCTGCTGCTTTTGCTGCTTCGCCGCCGCTTGACCCATTCCCCATCTTCCCTCAGGTTATTATATTCTTGTAGTAGTTGTATTTTTCCCTATATTGTTATATTTAGTTTAAACTATAAGAAATATAATTTTTTTTCCTGACTTCACAAAAAAACCAATATGTGTGGTGGTGAGTTTATTCTACCAGGGGAGGGATCCACCCTAACCTGGTACACCCTTCCAACCGTGACTGATTCTATGATTCTCCCAAAACACTTCCAGTAATGCTAGAGGAACAAAGAAGTCTCCTAATTGCAATGACTCTCATGTGCTATCTTTTGGCAATAGCATGACCGTTCTGTGCAGAAATGGTCAGAATTGAGGCTGAAGCACAATGTCCTCATGAAAATGCAAACCTTCCTAAAATTCTGGTTGTTTGGATCCCAGGTTTGCTTCAGGTAACTCCAAGGCTCCTTAACTGCAGTCCATTTAACCCAGTCCATTATATTAGATGTGATGCAAGTTTTAAACTGGAAAGCCTATTTCTTTCATTCAACTCTCTTTACCATCAAACTGAGACACTCAAAATACTCTTGCTTGGATGGAGGTCTACATATTTGTAATTTTGAGACTGCAGCTTTCTCAGAACATGCAGTGCTCCTCCTTAGATATAATAGGGTTTTTTTAGTACTTAATATTTGGCTTAGTTCAATGGAAAGTCCTTGAATTTCTATGGGGTTTTGTTTTTTTTTTTTTTTTCTCTGAAAGTTATTCCACAGACAGCTGGATCCCTAACTTTCTCTGGGCATCACATCAGGGCAGCTTTGATGGTGACAGGGCCATTGGGTAAACAGACAGCTCTGTAGACTTCGTATGACCACTGTACTAACATTTAATTAATGCATCTCATTTAATTAATGCACCTCACTACACATTTTTCTCAGTTTATTGATTTCAATAAGCTTGTCACAATCGTATATTTTTAATAATCTGTTCTGCAAAATTTGTCCAAGTATGTATGCCACATTATTATTTGATACATGATGGCTTTTCATGCTTTGCCTAGCACTAGAAGTGACATACACCAGGGACTGGCTAGATGGCACTGGTGCATACTTCTGTGCTACCACACGGATTCAACTGTCTGTAGTATGATACTAGTTGGTCAAATTTCCTGTGATGTAATTGTTCAGCTGGAGCTTGATGGTGCTATTGCTCTGCACTAATTATAGCATCATATGGGTAAGCAAGAAGGACACTCGTATTTCATTCTTCTTTCATTCTTCTTTAGGTTTTTGCCCTGAGTTCCCTTGTTTGTGAGCTGGATCTTAGCTGCAGGAGGAAAGAACTACTTAAATATTACAAGACCATTTCTTCAGCACTAATGGTTTCCATGCAGTTTGCATAGTTCTAAAATATTCTAAAATCACAGAATCACAGAATTAAGCAGGTTGGAAAAGACCTCTAAGATCATTGAGCCTAACCTATCACCTAACCCTTCTAATTAACTAAACCATGGCACTAAGTGCCTCACCCAGCCTCCTTTTAAACACCTCCGGTAATGGTGACTCCACCACCTCCCTGGGCAGCCCATTCCAATGCCAATCACTCTCTCTCTGTCAAGAACTTCCTTCTAATATCCAGCCTAGACCTCCCCGGCAGAATT